>PITA01000469.1:0-274367 GCA_004023965.1 Spilogale gracilis
TCCAAATATTCTAGGCTAGTTGGATCCGTGACTAGATCCTTCATTTCAGTGCCAGTAATTCTGGTTTCCAATGTTGTTGCTACTCTGCACTGCTAATGCCTGTTATTCTGGGGTGCCATTATGCTATGCAAACTCTCCAGGATACCATTGATTAAGATCATAGTTTCTCTCTACCCTACTCCTGTCTCTCTCTCTCTCTTTGGGTCAAAGACATTTTATTTTCAGTTTATCTTTATGCTATAAGTCAGCAGGCATACAGAAAACTCTTCTAAGCTTCTCAAAGTCACTGTGAGGTGATCATTTGAGGGTGATTAAAAAAAAACTGTAAAATGCTACTGATGCTGTATTTTGGGAATATAACAAGTGATGAATACAACAAAAGCCACACTAAATTAAAAAAAAAGGTACAAGGTACACATATTTAGAATGCTTTTCCTGCCACCATTCACCGTGATCCACTTATTTGTACTACATGTAATTTTTTAACTGCCACATGGTTGTTGTCCTAGACATTTATGTGATTACTCCCTGACCAACAACTGGTATTTCAGTTAGATTTAAATGGTATTGCTTTCTGCTAAAATTTTTAAATTTTTGAGAGGAAGCAATCATTGTATATCATTAACCAACATTAATAACTAAAACTGAATCAGCTTCAGGCAAAATATTGGCAGTTATATGAATGCCTTGTAACAAATCTCCTATAGTTGTCTACTTATTCAAGCACCCATGTCTATGTAAATTGTTGAGAATTAAACTCCAATAAAAGTTGGGCAACATAATACAGTATAACACAAATATTTCTTTTTGATCAGAGATACTTTTTCTCATAAACAAGTTAATAAGTTATTTTAAAGCACTTCTAAAATTATAATGCGACGAGGAAAATAAGAGGACAGCATAAGTCGAATGTATACAGAGAATATCAGATTGCAGTCACTTTTGCAGAAACTTATATCATGCAGTCATTTCTCATACTTCTCTATGAAATGATGTTACTTTGTGACATAATGATTTCCAAACCTGTAAAAGTGGTATTTCAGGGACTCAGTCCACTGAAGACAATATAGCCTATCCCCTCTTTATCCATTCAACTTATAGACCTTAATTCCAACTCCCTAGCCTGAGTTACACTTGCCCACATTAATTAAAGCAAGATTAAACATCACTTTCAGGACGAAGTGGCACTTTGTCACACATGTATTTTATAGGGGCTGGTGTTAAAAGGAGTACGAGGAATCAAGATCCTGAAACAGAAGACATCTTATGGGCATGTACCAGACCGCAATCAAAAAGTAAGTCTAACTCAGCAGTGATCCTCCCCCTGAGACCCTCAAAAAGAGATCAGGGAGGTCACTGTGGCTTCAGCTGTATTATCCCACTCATGGTGCTCCCATATTCTTTTCTCTAGCCTTTGGAGTGTCCTGTCCTCCTGAGTTCCTGAATTTCATTCCTCTGGGAAATATAGGTGGTACTATGACTTGTCAGTTGTGTTGGCTTTAAAACCCGTATCTTTATATTGTCTCCTCCACAAACATCTTATGGGGATCTGATCCAGGCGGATTGTGGTCATCGTTCACTGGACCCTGTATTGCATATGAGATAGGGGGTCTGCTAACCCAGCTGCTGGAGGAAGGTTTTATTTCCCAAGGGAAATGCTAGCACATCTGGGGCAATGTGGTCCTCACACTTAGTTTTGGATTCTTTTCCTGGTGACAGACGTCTGCTCTCTGGCAAGGGTAAGAGTAATAATCTGTGGTTAATGTTTTATGGAAAATGCTGGCATGTTTTAACAGAAACAAAGCCTTTCTCTCTCTCTTTTTACTAGGCATACAGAGTTTGCGTAAATTAAATTGGACAGAGAACAGATCATGAGGGAAATATCAAAGCGTTGTTTGGGGGAATCTTAATTTAAGTTAATAATTATTTAAGATCAGTAAATGTTTTAAGATTTACCACTTTAAATCTGATTGCTCTTTCTTAGCTCAATCACCATGAAAGTAGGACTGCATATATATTTTCCTGATGATACAATTAATGTTAAGACTGCTTGAGTTAAACATTTCAGTGGTTCAGAGATTCTACACAGAGGACGTGTGTAAATAAATGAGGGGGCTGTGAGATAGCAAGACTTATGAGGCAATAACAGTGGCACCGCCATCTTTCTTTAGGACATTGGTTTAAATGTGAAGCTAAAGTAGTCTTCCCCCTGATTACACAATTATTTTGGAATTTTCCATCCAAAGGCATCTTTACTGAAATATGTGTGCTCTCTTTAGCAATCACACCTACAAGGAAGGCATCCAAACTACCAAAAAATGGGAATTGATAAGGGCCATGGAGATAACACTTTTGTAGCCTCTTACAATTGTTAGCTAAATAAATTCAAATTCATTGACAGTGATTCAGTCTCTAGGTCACCAGAGAGTCCAAGGAGAGTGTGCTTCTGATTTCCACCTTTAAACTTGTTCACATACAATATATTCTTTTTTTCTTTCTCATGGAAAGTTTGTTTGACTGATAAGACATAGTCAGTTACTAGATTAGATGTCATTTAAAATAGAATTAGACAGGTGATTTCTATTTGGATAATTTCAGTTGAAAAGCTGTGAATTCCAGGCAGAGCAAATAATAGCACACAGAAAGGTATAGAGTCAGGAGTTAGCAGGGCACTATACTGGCTTATTCAGTTCAGCTAGAGATTTGAATACACCCCAAGGACCTGGAGGAAACAGAGAAGAGTGCCACACACGGCTCGGTGACAAGGCCACCAAAGGCTACAGACTTTGCTAGTTGGTTTCCTCAGGCAAAGGCAATCTAGGTATCTTCCCAGTTCCTGATTCCTTTCCTGTAAATAAGGTGCTCAAACTGGAAAATCTTTCAGGTTACTCTCAGTTCTATAAGTCTGTACTTTACTATGTTACCTCACTGACACAGGGAAAAAAAGTAAAAAAACTTATGTGAAAAATAAGAAAAAGTTTTAAAACTTAGTGTTTTCTGATGGCAGGAAAAAAAAAATCATTCCAAGAGGAGTACACAACTAGTACTGAGAAGTCCTGAGGAGCATGCTGCCTCTTGCTCTTCCTTTTTGCCTTGTGGAAGATAAAATAGGAAGGTGGGAAGGCAAGGCATCTTAGCCCAGATCTTCCCTCCACAACCTCTACCAACTATTTTTCTTTTCATAGCTGATGGAGGATCTAAGAATTAAAGGTACTGCTGGCTAAAGAAAGCAGCTTAGAGACTCTACAATGTCAGGAACCTAGAAAGTAAGCAAAAATTCTGGGAGGGGTTGGTTTGGTTATTTAAAGGTTGAATTGGAGAGGACTGATCAAATCTGTGTTTGGGAACAAGCACCCACCCTTGGTCAAACGGTTGCTGCTATTTGCATGAACCACATAGAGAGCATTAAAGGAGAGCAATTAAGCTCTAGTTCCTCACTGCTACATAGTAACACAGGCCACCTGGAGCCGAATCTTCCCATAGTTCAAGAGAAGTAAGAAATAGGATGTTTCTTTCAAATCCACCTATTTTTCAAATGTTGGTAATAATTAGAAACAAAATAAACACAACAACAGAAAGCTATTTGAGTTTCTTCAGCTCTTGTCTAAATTCACATTAGAAGATTCTGCAGGATGAAATTAAAAATACTCAATATAATTATTTAAGGACAAAAGAGGGGTATTCACCCAATGCTATCAGAACACTTTGTATTAGGAAAAGGAGACCTCAAAGATAAAATTCATTTTATCTGAATTTTATAGAACTATCATTTAATTATACTTATAAAGTAATATGCCAGAATAGGAAATTGGTTTATGTAGGCAACTTAAAATTTGAATGTTAAGACATCACAGAGGCTCCCTTATTCCAGAGATGCAACATCTACATAGTAGATTCTGGTTTGCTTGTGTGCATGTGTGTGTGTGTGTGTGTGTGTGTGTGTGTGTGTGTGTACATGCACTTAAGGATTTTATTTTTATTTTTTAGACAGAGAGAAAGAAAGAGAGAGGGCACACAAGCAGGGGGAGTGGAACAGGGAGAACGAGGCTTCCCACTGAACAGGTAACCTGTTACAGGGCTAGATCCAAGGTCCCCAGGATCATGACCTGAGCCAAAGCAGATGCCCAACCAAATGAGCCACCCAGGTGCCCCCTGCTTGTGTTTTTATATATTTTTAGAGAAATGTAAATTTAGAACTACAAACGACTTTAGGGATAACTTAGTCCTGTACTGCACTTTCAGTTAATAATATTTAATGCTTATACTGGAATACCAATTTATTAAGAACTATTCTTGGTGACTTATCTACTTATCTATATTCAGGCTTCCATGCTAATTAAAGCTCAGGCCTTGGGAACTGCTGACCAGATTTATGACCTGGGAAGCAAGGAGGCTTCAATTTTTGTTGTCATTTTGTTTTGTTTTTGTTTTTATTTTATTGTTGTTCTTGTTGTACAATGGGATAAAAACTCAACCTATTCAGAGAGCTATTGTGAGGACAAGAAAACTAAAATTTTTCTTTTCACTTTGTAATATACCTCTGACACTTTAGAGTGCACACAACTAAAGCTAGAGCATATTTTCACTTTTGCTTGAACATCAAAGTTTTGGGGATTTTTCTGTTTCACTTTGTAGGAAATATACAATTCAAATTCCCAAGGTCAGCTTGAGATTTTCTTTATTTCTACAAATTCTGTAAATAAATGATTTCTATATATTGTGGAGTAAAGGTTATAGTCTTCTCTGTTCAAAAATTTTACAATATTTGGCCACTTGTGGGAACATTTATAAAGAGTTTAAATATGTAAATATATATTTAAATATACACATATGTAGTTCATATAAAATGACATAGATACAAAGGCAGTATTTCCACCAGAAGTGGAAAAAGTACTAGAGAATGTTTCCAATAGATAAATAGTCTAGGTCTGGAACTAATGTTAGTTTGTTTCATTCATGAAGCAAACACTTATCAGGCTCTGGCGATGCACACAGCTCTGTGTTTTGCACACATGGAGTTTCCAAGAGATGCAATGAAGGATCGCACTGCAATGGGGAAGAGGAATTGGAATGGTTTCTCAGTTCCCCAATACTGACTACAAATTTCCTATCCCAGCAGCTTACAAGTGTTCAAGACTATGAAGCTCAAAGAGAAAGGAAGAGGCAATGGGAATAGCAGGTAGAGAAAGGGGGAAAAAAGGAAGTAAATGGAAAGATGAATAACCCTCAGACACGCCTGTGACCACTCTAAACAGTCAGATTTACAGTAAAGATTTTTTTTTAACACACTAACATCCTTCCTTCTCTCCATTTAAAATATCAAGCATTCTTATGTGTTGAGATAGAGTGAACATTTAAAATATGTTGGAGCAAAAATGATTAAATTTGTTTTCTTTTTCAATTCTATGACTTAACAGGGGACTATAATTCAAAAAAAAATTCTAAATGTGGCTGATAAGAACTGGTTTTGGTTTTAGAAATTAAAACTAACAAGTGAAAGGGCAATGTTCTCAAGTTTCCTTCAGCCTAAAGTATCATGGTTTTGGAACATATGTTTTCCAAGAGTTTTAGAAATCTTAATACTAACTCTACTGCAAAATTTTAATGCTTGGTATCTTCATTCAGCCAAAGCCTGTGCAAAAATTTATGTAGCTAAATAACTCTGGAGAGGATACACCTAAGACATTTAACAGCTGGGTAAGTTCAGATGTATTTACGGAGCCAAAGCTCACTCTTAAAAAAAAAATAAGCTCAAGGTTGAGAAATATTTTCAAAATAATTGTCATTTCTGTGGAAAAGAATATATATTAAAACGTGTCCTTCTATAAAACATTAATCAATAGATCTAAATGTTTCCATGGCTGTTTTTATCCATGTAACTCAAAACATATCTTGGGTCTAAGTTTGACACGGTGCAAGGGTTATAAAGAGAGAACCCTGACTACCTCAGGCCCTGTCCCAGCTATCCTCTTAGAAGCCTTACTCATTTCATTCAAGGTAAACATGTTGACACACAGTCACCTAAGCCTTGCCTTGCAGAAGTCAGGATTTGATATAATGTTATTTTCTCTCTATTGGGTATTTCTGAGACTGGATTCTGTCACCACGCTCACTGATCCTCTGGGTAACCTGTTGTGAGTGGGGAACAGAGGATGTACTTGAAACACATTTGACTAGGCCCTTTTCTGCTGCAACATGAGAATGGTTTCTTCCTAAGTCACAAATCTATTCTGAATGTTAATTAAATATTTACAAGGTACTTTAAAATCCTCCCTGAATACTAATAGGAAAATAGCAACCTAGGTTCATTTGAATAAGCAGAGATTTTTTTGCCCTTCCAAATGAAGGGCCTCTGGCCTGAGTTTAATTCAAGTAATCCAAGGATTTGGAACAAAGAAAAAAAAGAATTGAGCACCTACTATGTACAAGACCCTGTGCCAGATGTAAAGACAAAAGTAAACTTTCCAGGACTAGAAAATTTGTCATAAAAGACAACATTTCATATTATTTAATTCATACCATTTCCCTCTGGGCTTAAAAGCCAAATTAGATGCAAAACACTCACCTTTTTAGCATGAAGCTTTTACATTACTCCTTAACATCCAACACTGTATCTCGTTATGTAAAGATGCAGTATTTTCTACATATTAACATATATTTCCACATTTTATTCATTAGGTTTTTGAAAGTATTTTAGCATGAAGGTTCCATTTATTATATCCCAAAATAAAAATAGCATCAACGTCTTTTTGCAACTCCCAAAACACAGTTAGGGAATAATGATCATATGCTAAAAAATGTAAAATGCAATTTGTGCTGTGCCCCATTTACTACAAAATCACTACGAACAATGCATTTTGTACAGTATATTGCTCCAGGGAAACTGGATCAGCATCAGGAATGAATAAAGAACATTGCATTTGAAATCAGCTAATTCTGCTTCAGTGCTTTTAAAAACTATTTGTTATGATATTACTTCCTGTCAAGCACATAATGTGATATTTTCCTCAATAAAACTAAACAGTTGCTGTAATTTCAGTTTCCCTCATTTTCCACTTTTTAAGCACTAAATATTTAAACAATGCAGACCCGGAAGTCTCAAGCCAGTCATCTTGATGCACACATCTTGTTGCCTAAGGTAGAGTTCCTATCCATACAGAGGCCTGTTCTTGTCCCCCAGAAATACACGATGGCAGATGTTGAGGTTCTTACCTGCCCGCAGGCCAGGCCCATTCCTCTTTCTCCCATGCCATGTGGACATGATAAATTTAATTCCAGGGCATCTGCTCCAGAAGCCTTGATGACGAGGAAGGAAAATACAAGAAAAGGCAAAGCTTTATTTGTGTCTCGATATGCTTTCACCATTGGTAACTCAACATAAGTCACATTTGTCCAATTTAACCTTATAGCTATCTTGTGAGATGAATTCTGACTTTCAGATGAGAGTATATGTAACAATAACAATGATAACAGCAAATATTCTTTCAGTTCTTGTAAGAGGACACTCACTGTTCTATGTGCTTTACACTTGTAATCTCTGATTCTCATAGTCCTTAGTTTAGTAGGACACCAATTTTGCAGACAAGGGAACAAAGCACATAGTTTATGACAAACCTGGTATAGTAAGGGACACAGCAGAGATTTTAACCCAGATCTGCTTGACGTCCCACAGTCTTCCCTATGCAGCTTCTATTCTTACAGAAACAAATCTTAATGATTCTGGATAATTGGTACTGGAAGTCGTAGTTTAATAAGCTACCTGGATTGCATACAAGTAAATTTTAAAACGTTTTTAACTGAGAATCAATTGTATTGCATTGAAAATAAGTTCATGATAAGAAACATGAAGGGCAGACAATTTTGTCTTTAATAATTAAATAGGATTCCTCCTAATTTAGCTCATTAATTCATTAATATACACAGGGGTCCTGCGAAAATGAACACAGTAGTTCACTTGAAGTATTCTTAGATCATGTGAAGAATCAAAGAATTCTTGACCAGTCTTCTGTGAAAAACTCTCAAGAAGAAGCAAAATACTTTTTTAAGAGTTTAATATCGTAACTGGAGGGATGGGGGATAAACTGTAAATGAGTCAAGTTTGTATATTATTTTTCCTAACTTCTACAATTTCTCCCATGCCACAATTTCTTTTTAAGGTCAACTAGAAGCTTGAGTCCGTTTCCGTAACATTAAACATGTCTGTCACATCATGCAAAGGCTTAAATATAGAGTTCACTACTTTTTAAGTGTATCACAGACCTTTCTGTAGGCCAACAGCTGTTTCTTCTTCAAGGGCTTGCTTTTTTTCCCTGATTGTTCAAGATTTTAGCCTATTTTTCCTGCTTTATAAACTTGAAGTAGGACCGCAAAAAACTGAAGCATTCTAGTTGGCTATTTCTCGATTGACATTCTTACCCATCTTATTCATTAGCGAGTCTGCTTTTTCTTTCACACATTTGTGAAAGTTCATTTGATCATCCAGCCTGTTTTCTAATATGGTTTCATTGTGGATTTTGATTCCCTAATTCAGTTTTAAAAAACATTACCATGAACGATGCTACTTCCCCTCCCCCCCCCCTTGCTGGTTTGGTGGTAAGCATGAGCAAAGCACAGCCTAAATTCTGGGTTCTAAATCCCAGATCTGCTAAGGAATTGGGGATGGTTTAGGAAGTTAGCTAATCTTCTTTGTTTCCAACTACTTAAGTATAAACTGAACATAATAGGACCTATCTAAAAACCATGTCGTATGGGAATTAGCAGCTTAAATAAAAGATTGTACATTGCAAATATATACAGTAGTTCCCCTTTTCTTATTCTTAGTTATTTCAAATATTTCCTTTAGACCTCTTTCTTTGGCTGGAATGTAGCAATTAACAGTAAATCAGTTCAACAACATTTTGGATTAGATAAACTTTAGGTGGCATCTGTAAACATATTTACATCATATACCTTTCTTAAAGTATAAGTGGAAGCTTACAATTAGCCATGATAGTAGATGATAATAACTAACATTTATTGAGTACTTACAATATGACAGATATTTTACTAGGCTTTTTGTAGTAGGCTATATCTTTATTCCCATTCCATAAATGACAAAATAGAGGTTACAAAGAGGTCAAGGGACCTGCTTAATATCTCACATCTTGTAAATGAGAGCAGGGTCTTGAAACCAAGCATTCTAACTCCAGAGCCTGTGTTCTTGCTATCAAAACTTAATAGAAATCACTAATTCCAAGGCTGAAGTTGGTACAGTGTGTTAAGATGATGTAACATTTGACATCCTTAAAGCTTCTATACTTGAAGTAAAATTAAAATCTTATAACACCTCCTATCCCGCTTAAAGGTTTTTCAGTAACTAACTAATAAAGACATCCCCAGTATTATATACATCTGCAAACACCAACCCACCAAACACATCTGAAAAGGCCTTCGATTGTGCCACAACTGAGATAATCCTGCTCAAGGTGACACCAGGAGACAGAGAACATTCATTTGGCCTCTGCTTGAATATTCTCATCACAGGATGTATACCACCTTAAAAGGGAGTTAATTCCATTTTCAAGCAACTATATGCATTCAAAAAGCCTTAATTGCTGAATTACCATGAAATGTTAAATTAACTGAAACTGGGCATGCATTCTGACTCCTGTTAGTCACAGCTTTTTAGTTTACTCACTTAGCCTAGAGTTTATTCTACCTCACCTAAATGATTACACAATACAGTAATCTAGAGAAGGCTAATAGAAAGTCTCATAGAAAATCTGCTGTTTCTAATTTCATACATTATCTACTTATCACCCATTTATTTATATGAAGGAGAATGTCTATGTTAATAGCCAGAACTCCACAGGCAGATTTCATGGGTTTCAATCCCACTTTCACTACATACTACCTGTGTGGTCTTGAGCATACTTTTTGACTCTCCTTCGTATCAGTTTCCTTATCTCCAAAAAGCGGAAAACCAAAGTAACTCATAGGTTGCTTTTATAGCTAGAACTCAGCTTAATGAAAGTGAATGACTTAGAACAGTGTCACTGGACTGTAGTAAACATTATGCAAGTATAAGCAATTACTGTCTGTCTATTAGTTTCTCTGTCTTTCCATCCATCCATCCATCCCTCCATCCATCCATCCACCAGTCATACAGCCCCCTGATTACATTCTCTAGCCTGCCCTTGCCCAGTCTTCATCTGTAAAAGGATTTAAAGTAACTATTTATACTTCACTGGGAGGAGAGGGAAAGAAAGGGAGGAAAAAAACCCTAATATTTAGTAATTATTCAGAATAGTGATAGCAGTGTAGTTCTAAAATTCTCTGAATCACTTTATAAAAACTCTCAGAAAAACTAAGGTAACAAAACCACAAACCTTTGTATGATGTATATGACAAAATCAAACACAAAGTTCCTCCTCGTCCTCCTTTCTTACTCTTCCCTTCCTTCCTGATCAATGTAGTTTTAAAGCCATTGGGTGGGACAGAGCAAGGTAGCTGACCTAGAGGATATGGGAGGAGCCAGGAGAGCCCAGCAAGGGGTATCAGAGCCCAAGAACAGTAAGATGAATGTTCATATGGAGGGTGGCTTGCTGTAGTACATCAGAGCCCAAGTAGGAAGGAAGAGTTCCATGGGTGGTAGGGCCTGGCAAAAAACATCAGAGCCCAGAGGGTCAGGAGGGTGTTCCCTTGATGGCACACAGAAGGTACACTTCTTGAATTTTCTCTTAATTTCATCTGTTAAAAAAATATAAAATGTCCAATGTTGACTTTCTACATAGCAATTCTGTCATCTTAGTCTCAACTATCCAAAACCAGAGATACAAGTTCAAGATCTTAAACTACTCTGAACTGGATATAGCACAGGTTAACCCTGAATGGGTTTAAGCCTCACTGGACACTAAATCAGTAACTATCTCTTGTCTGCCAGGAGGGGTCCCCCTTTCCTGATCGCTTTCTGTCCTGCTAACTGTCACTCTGCAGGAACTTTCATCCACCTGCTGCTACACATTTCTGTAATGCAACGTCTGCTTACTTGAGATCTCCTAACTCTAACATCAATTTAATTTCACAACACACTGCTAGCCCCAATTCAGGTAAAACAATGCTAACAACCTGGCTTTTAAGTGGTTTGTTTGGTCCCACTGCTAGAAATAATGTGGCCACCTGGTTTTGATACCTGTCTTTCCTTTGAAACTTCCCTCTGTCATCCTACAAATCATGGTCAGACCTTTGGCAATCCATCATCAGATCCCTGACTTAAAATCTTCTACTTTGTATCTTATCACCTCAAGTTCATTGGTGCCAAATAAAGTGCCACTCTTCTCATTTATCCTGTAATTGTTTCCTTTTTGTTGGTCTCATGTCAGGATATCAGCTCTGTACCTTTATTTAACTTCAACAAATATTTGACAGATACCCACTAGTACGCAAAGCCCTGTGCTTGGAATTGGAGATTAAGCAGTAAACCAGTCAGGAGTCTCCATCCCCAAGGATCTTGTTTGGAATAAGCAGGACAGATGTTAAAGAGCTAATGACACCATTGCTGATTACGTCATTAAATGCCACAAAGGGAAAGCACGGGCAGAGGTACACCAAGATTCTGCGGAGCCTGAAGCTTAAACAAAATGGGGAAACTTCATTAAGAAAAAAATAATTAAAATTACAAATACAAAATTTAAGTACAGGGACTTGGGAATTACTTGGGCAAATAAGGGCTCTGATGTTTATATTTCATTGGTTTTATTGGTAAATTGGCTTCTGAGGACAAGAGTTTAGAAGGAGCAGGACAGAGGTTTTAACCTACTAGTCAGGGCACTCAGAGTTGAGAAAGAGAGAACATTCTGTGGGGAAAGAGAATATTCTAGGCCAAGGGAACAGCAAAGGCTCTCAGTTGGGAGTTTGTCAGAGGAGTAGAAGATAAAAGAAGGCCAGTGGGTGTGGAACGTGGACAAGAGACTGAGCACAATTGGGGGGGAGGGGCAGGGGCTAGACTATGTAGTACTTCCAGGTCAAGTCAAGGATTTTGCATCTTAGGAGAGATAGTGGGAAGATTTTGGATGGATTGAAGGCAAGGAGATGAGTGGGTGCTGTCTCAGATCAGCTGGGATTAGGGAGGCAGCGAAGCCTACAGAGCCACACTCCACATTCATGCTGCTTCAAATCTGATGGCCTTACTTGCTACTCAGCCTTTGGCCACTAGCTTAAAAAGGGACCTCAGTCCCTGTGCTTATCCTTACAACTCTTGTCATTGTCAGTCTCACAGCTCCCTCAACATGAAAGCTGCGCTTTGCCGCAGGCATCGCCATACCTGTCCCAGTGGCAGCTCCGGGAATGCCAGTCCCCAGCCAGACCTGACCAGGGGCCCAGGCTTTATCCTCCTCCAGTTCTGGGTTTAGATCTCACAACATCTCACAAGAAACACTTCAAAATACGGTGTGGCACCTGACTTCCTTAGCGGCAGCCCCAAAAGGGAAAGGATACACAACCCTCCAGAAGTATGGAAGAAAGGACAGACCCGAGGTGTGAAATTTGACCAGTCCAAGCAAGTAGACAGAAAGGAAGCAGTAGGTACATCTCTCACCCTTCCTGTCCTCTCAGTTGTTGGGAGGCAGGACAATTTCACACGGAGCTCTCTGTCCCGCGTGACTGAGCTATCAGCTCCATTTCATTGGGAAGCGGGAGCCAGCTCTGTCATGTACCACATGGGCTCTGCTTTCCCTTCTTCCTATCATGTTTCCTTTTTCTCCCCACTTGTCCTGCTCTGGGGTTGTAGCCTTCAATCAAGCATTTTCACATGAACTTTGACATGGGCTCTGTTTTCCAAGCTCAAGCACACTAAGAAAGAAATGGCTCCAAGATCTATTAAAACGAGCTCAAGATCTATGTAAGACCTGACACTGTGAGTTTTCAGGACAGTTCAGTTTGTGTCTTTCTGATCTTTCGGAACAGCATCTCTCTGATACAGCTGAGGCCGTATCTTATTCACCTTTGTTTGTGCTGGCAAGAGACCATGCACCCAGTAAGTGCTACACAGATCTTCCTTTGCATGGAATTGGAATAGGTTATCCATGACCCAGAAAAGGAGGAAAGCCTGTGATCAGATACCGAAAAATTGAGCAGACCCTAATAATGCTACTGATTTGACACCAAGCTGTGAAAACTTTTCCAGAGGCTGCTTCTTTTCCTGGTGTTCATAAAACAAAAAATTCAAAGCAGGTTGAAGGATGCACAAAAGACGACATTAAAAGGGTGGTCATTCTTGGGTTAGAGTGAAAATGAAGGCTTGGTTCAGTATAGTTCTATTTCTAGAAGAAAACAAACTTTCTAAAAAAATATGTACATGATAAAGAAGATACACTGGATAGATGTTAAAAAAAAACAGCATTCAGTTGAATTTACCATATTTTAAAAATGTACCTAGGTTCTATTTTTTTTTTAACCACTCACATGGTCTTAAATGTTCATTTAGAATAGTAAAATATAGTAGTAGCCTCTGGTGAAACAAACAAATAATAATGATCGTTCCTTGTGTGAATTTGCATTCCAACACAGTGTCTCTGTCTTTACTTTTTCATGTTCTGGTATGGATTTGTCCTGCTGGTACACATATGTCATTTCTGTTTTCGGATATAATAGTAAAGAGCTCATAACAGATTTCCTCAGTTTCCTCTTGCATAATTCAAAAATTAATCTACTATAAGAAGAGGGACTTCATGAATTTAAAGTATATTCATCATCATATTAAGTCATTTGCTGAACTTAAAACTGGTGCTAGAATAGCTGATGTGATGTCTCCGATTTCTTACCGCCCATTACCACCACCACTACATTGTAAGTAACTTTGGCTTGAATATTTTTTTGTTTTTGTTGGTTTCTTTTATTTTTTATTTTTTATTTTTTTTAAAGATTTTATTTATTTGACAGAGAGAAACATAGCTAGAGAGGGAACACAAACAGGGGGAGTGAGAGAGGGAGAAGCAGGCTTCCTGCCGAGCAGGGAGCCCACTGTGGGACTCGATCCCGGGACTCCAGGATCATGATCTGAGCAGAAGGCAGTCGCTTAACCAACTGAGCCACCCAGGCGTCCCTTTGTTGGTTTCTTTTAATGTGGCCTCTTTCATTGTAAAAATAATCAGTTTTAATCTGTTCTGAAGCATGCATTCATAAAGACAAAACCAACTACAGACTCTACAAAGCATTATGGGGTACCTACAACAGGAGCTATGATGAATCATGCTCCCTAATGTTTCCTCCAGCAGGACGTGGAGGCCTGGGAAGAGCTCCTTCATGTGATACACCCTGGGACAGTCCATATTTTAAGATATCAGGGAAGATTTTTTTAAATTGACACCATCTATAGTTTGACCTTCTTGATAGATAGATTGCTTTCCTGGGAAATGATTCTACAGACTGGTTTGAGGGAAAGGAAAGCATAACCTTTTCTTTTTAAATTTTTTTCCCTTCTTTTTTTCCTCTATACTTTCCTTTCTTATGTTTTTGTTGTTCTTTTTCTTTTCTTTTCTTTTCTTTTCTTTTGCTGTGTGTACTTAGAAAATGATACTAAAGAAAGCTGAAATTAAAGAAACAGATACAAAATGTGAGAAATGTGAAAAGTATCTTTAAGTTGGTTAGTATGTTACTAATTAAAGGTTTTTAAAAGTAAAATTTGCTTATTTAAAAGGTGATGCTTGTTACTGAAGAAAAACATTTATTTTAAAGTATTTTATTCTACAGAAAGGCAGAGAGGCAAGCAGCATGATAAAGCCATTCATCATAGTCACCTTAAAATTGGCAAAGCTCAAGCCAAGCACAGGTTCTGTGGAAGATTTCATGGTCAATTAGGTAAATACATGTATAAAGTGGCCTCAGTACCAAAGATCATGAAGCCAATTACTGACAATGTTTAATTTCACCCATTTAAGTGCCAGAAGTCATTTTTCCCCTTGAAGTTTTAAGATATCTGAATAAAATATACAATTTTTGAACATCACAGAAGGCTTTGTAATATTGTATAATGAGGCATCATTAGTATATAAGTATTGTTAGATGTAGTCTTCTATATCTCTGAGAGGTTTTCAAGAAACCTCAGCTAAAGCTGTCTAGAAGATTTTTCATGACAGTGTGATGGACATAAGTGTACAAATTTAAGTATGTACTTTTCTATCTGAAATACAAATTTGAGGTACATGGTTAGTTGTTTGCATTTGAGCAAGATTCAATTTACATTATAGAAAACCTGCTGACTAGTGTTCCATTCAGGAGCATTCTGTCCTACCATTTTATGCATGTCTGTACTCAAATAGAATAGTATTAAATGAACCTTTTATATTTTAAATATTCAAGAGTTTTATATTCAAAATTTCTTCTCCCTGTCAAACTAGTTTGCCTAAAGGCAAGGTAAGATCCTGTTACACTCTCAAAGGTAGAATTAAATTTTATCACGGCATCCATCATAATATACAGTTTGCTTAATATGCAAATAAAGAGTATATGGATGCAAGGAATAAAGGATTTTTAGGTAGTGTGTGAAATCCAAGGGACCACTTTTATAGAATAGATTCCTTTTAAATTTACATTTCCATCATTTTAATGAAAACACAGGGTAAACAAATTATAATAGAAATGTTTCAAGTTACCATTTTCTATTCAATTTTACTTCTACTGGGCTATTTTTCATGGCAGGTCTTTATTTAAAACTAATAAAAATGGAAGAGAAGAAATAAAATAAATATATACGAAAGCAATCATCACCTCAGCCATTTTGGAGAGTTCCATCCAGTCATTCTTGCTGTGACTGCACATGATGCTAGCAATCACAATCTTCAAGAAGAAAAAAAGGAAAGAATGTCAGTTCAAATAACTGCACGTAAGGGTGTTTAGCACATCAGGGTATATTAATATTTACACATATATGTTTATAATGGTAAACTATATCATAAAAATTACTTTTTGATTTGTTGAAAGACAAATTATTTAAAAACAGCAGTGCATTACAGTGAGGCAAAGGGTGAGATGCAAGGCTTCAGACTGATGGTAGAGACTTTTGCATTTATTACCTTTGAATTCTTATGTAAGTTACTTAACTTTTCTGATCCTCAGCATTCTCATTTTTAAAATGGAGATAATGATACTGACTTTGCCAACCTCAGAAAGTCATAGTGGGAATTACATAAATTTGTGTATGTGAAAGAATTGTCTAAATTATACAATGACAGGGAAATCTTCATTAATATAATTACTGGTATAGCTAAAAGTTTCAGGATATGGAAAAGAAATAAATTAGTGTCTTCTTCAATCATATCTTATTACAGCATGGATAATAATACCTTACCTATTCATAGTGCATTATAGTTTTAAACTTTGTTAAATGGTGATTATTTAACTAGAGTCTTACAGTAAGCCTGTAATGGAGGCTATATAGAGTAATAGTTACTACTACCTGCTCGGAAGCCGGAATGTCCAGGTTAGAACTCGGACTCTACCACTTACTGTGTGGCCCTGGGTAAATTACTGAGTTTCTTCATTGGTTCAATATGAGTAATTGTACTACCTATTCAGAAAAGTAATAATGGAAATTGCTAAAAATGTATATAGCTCTTATGATGTACTGTTTTAATGATTTTTACTTGACTTACTTAATCATTTCCAACATTATTCTTCCCATTTTACAGATGAAGGTGGTAAGGCACTGAGACGTAAGTCACATAACTACTAAGAAGCAGAGCCAACACTTAGACTTAGGCAATTTGACTGGGAGTCTGCTTTTAACCACTAGATTTTGCTGGCCCAAAGTAAGTAATCAATAAACATCAGCAATTTTTTTTATTAACATTTGAAGACTGAGATTGAGATGCGAAGAGTTTGTGCCAAGCCTAAAGTCATAGATTCTACTGGAAGAGTCCACTAGAAGTCTGTAAGCTCTCACCACATGCAGCTTTTTTTTTTTTATTTATGTCTACAAAACAAAACAAAGCAAAACAAGATATGTTGGAAAAGTCAGATGAATGCTTTTGACATTGAGAGAAACAGAAAATAAGTTGTGATCATATTGGAGAAAATTCTGAAAAAAAAACAGACAACAAGTTTGTCTGTAATGTTGAATTAAATTTTTCTCCTGAGAGACTATCATCTCCTTGGGAGCTGAAACTTCCCTGCATCGCTCATCATCTTATCTACAGTAACCAGCTCAATGTTTGGCACAAAATAAGACCAAGTGAATAAATGAACAGGGTCACCAAAGGTGTGGGGAGTTGTTTGATCAGCTCCTCCTTTTAAAGGTAAGCAGAAATGAGTATCATGAGTCAGAGAAGGGAAAAAAATAAACAACTGATGAAAACTGTTAGCAAATAATTACTATGAGTCAGAGTGAAGAGTGAGCAGGGCTAATGTGGGCATTGGACTTGGTGATGGGAAAAAAGGGTCAGATGTTAAAATACACAGAACTTGTGTCCTAGAAGGAGCAATTGAAAAAGAGGAATCAAGAGATCTGAGAGTCTGAATCTGAGGGACGGAGAGAAATCTCAGAACATGAGTCACATAAAAGTGAGACAATGATGAGAAATAAGAAGCCAGTTTCAGATAGATTCCTCTTTAGAGAGAGGAACAAAGGGAAAAACGTAAATGATGAACAAAGGAGGAAAACTGAGAATGCCTAATTATTTGGGGATGAGTTCAGGATTCAACATTTGTGTCTAGTGGGGATGCAACTTTTAAGAATTTGTAGAAAAATGTAATAATCATCCATGGCCTTTTCTCTAATGGCTAAAAGAAAGGGAGGGATCAAATTTCATGCTTGCTCATTTGCAAACTAAAAAAGGGTTACCAGCATAAATTATGAACCCTCAGTTAAGAGATGATCTTTCTGCCCTTTCCATATGATCTAAGATCTCAGGGACATTCTGCCCCATTCCCTAGTTTGAAATGGACCAGTGAGGAATACCCCAGGGTATACCAGATCTTCTAGGACCAAACTAATACCTTCTGGTGAATATCCCTTGCATGAAAAAATAAGGAGCTCCATTTGAGAAGAAAATCAACTGGGGCAGGAAGGACAGATTCCTGTTGTCCTCAGTGGCTTCAAGGTCAAAGAAAAACAAAACAAGTTTTAAAAACAAAACAATTAATATAGGCACCTGGATGGCTCAGTCAATTAAGCGTCTGTCTTCAGCTCAATTCATGATCCCAGAGTCCTGGGATTAAGTCCCACATCCAGCTCCCGGCTTAGCAGCGAGCCTGCTTCTCCCTTTCCCTCTGCCCACCACTCCCCGTTTATGCTCTCTGTCAAATAAATAAAAATCTTAAAACAAACAAAAAAACTAAACTAAAAGAAAAAAAAAAAACATTTAGGAAATGATTTAGGAAATGGGTGGAATCCCCAGGCTTCTTGCTTAAACGTTAAAGGCAGAGTGAGATCTAAAGATTCAAAATGAAAGAAAGATATTAGTGTTAGATATCAGTTCTTCTAAGGTTAAAGTACAAACAACAGACCAAGGTTTTGGGGAGTTTTATTACTTAAATCAAGATAAGACAAAAAACCAAAAACTAAAACTAAACATGCCTCCAGTTATGACGAAGTAATCCCCAAGTTCACATCCCCATACAAACATTAAGTGGGTGTTAAATTGGACAATATCCTCCTCTCCAGTGCCCCTCTTGGACTGCCAGGGGGGCCAACAGAGAAGATCGTTCTAGTGGGCAGGACCCACCTAGGTAGATAGGCTGATCAAAGAAATACACTCCCAGAGAACTAATGTTTACTAGCACTGACAACAGGTATGATATATGCTCTCAACTAGTATCTAACCTGGTTCCACTTTACTAAATGCCCATTAGGGTTGGTTAAAGTCATCATTTAACCTTTAAGGCCTGAAGATCAGAGAAGCCACACTGGGCTTGATTGAGAGAAATAAATATTATCATTATTTTTAAAGATTTATTTATTTATTTATTTATTTATTTATTTATTTATTTATTTATTTATTTGACAGAGTGAAACACAGCTAGAAAGGGAACACAAGCAGGGGGAGTGAGAAAGGGAGAAGCAGGCTTCCCGCCAGGCAGGGAGCCCTATGTGGGTCTCGATCCCTGGACTCTGGGATGGTGACCTGAGCCGAAGGCAGACACTTAATGACTGAGCCACCCAGGTGCCCCAAGAAATAAATATTACCTAGAGAACTGTCCTTAACATCAAGACTACAGGTGCCACCAAATGCCCAGGAATGCAGTGACTGAGTATGATTTTGGGTGGGATGTCATTGAAGAGGGGTGACCACATGTGGGGAAGAAACATTCTATGAGGCAGAGGTTGGTTTTATTTGTACACTGTGGGAAGTCAAGCACTACCCTGTTCTTCTTTCCTCATTTGAAACAGCCTCTACATTCTTGCACCCAAAACTGACAAAGTATCTCCAATAGAACTAACCATAGTGAGGAGCTATTCAGCTCTCATGAAAGTCCTGCATTGGAGCTGGGAAGGTAAATGATTTTTCTTCTCATTGGTTGCTAAACTGGAATGAAGTGTATTCAGAGCAACTGGTGACCACTGACTGACTCCTCACTTCATCCACGCTACCACCTCTACCCAAAGCTAGTTGCACTAGGGAAAAATAAAGCAGAGACAAGAAGGTAGAGAATGCCTGATGGGAAGAGACCTATGCTACCAACACCGTTAAGCCAGGTGTACCACTAACGTATCTGTATGTGTAAACTAATACCAGTTTTTTCTTAAGAAGATTCAAGTTCTATTCTGGTTTCTTTCACTTAGTGTCTTGACAACTATTACACACGCAACTAAAATTGGCACTACTGAAATAACTTCCTAAGCACTCTTTTTAACAGTCAAGTAAATTTAAGGGGAAAAAAATAACTTTATATATTATATTTTTAAATGCCAAATTGTCTTCGTGGTTTAAATATCCTTAATCTAAAAACAAGGGATGTTTTGGGAAAACATATGGTAACATTCTATTTCAGTGGAATAAAGATGACACCCAAATCATTTTATTTTTTATTAAAAGATATTAAAATTTTTCAAAGGGTCAGGCTAAAAGGTATTGACACTAAAAGGATACTGGGCATGATTTAATCTTTCTTTGATAATTAGAAATTCTTTCAGCGTTCTACTGTTCTTGGTTTATAGTCAAGAAGAGAGAACAGAAAACTGATGGATTTTGTATTGTGAAACATCATGCAACATTACTAGAAATAAATATCCAAATAAATATCCAACTTTTTTTTTGAATTAGAGTAACTTTTGCCTATATTTCACTTAAATTATATCATTTCTAGTACTCCACTTTTAAAAGATTTGCTTATTTTAGAGAAGTGGGGGAGCAAAAGTGGGAGGGCAGAGGGAGAGGTAGAGAGAATCTCAAGCAGACTCTGTGTCGAACATGAAATCCCACATGGGGCTTGATCTCGTGACCCTGAGATCAGTACCTGAGCTGAAATCAAGAGGTGGATGCTCAAATGACTGTACCATGCAGGTGCCCCAGTACTCCATTTTTTATGACTCATATTTTATAAACATTATTGGAAGAGTTCATATGTAAAAGCCAGATGCTATGTAGTATTTGAACAACATCCTATATTTTATGCTATACGGTCTAGCGGGAGATTCAAACAATGGTAGTTACTCAATTAATAAGCATATTGAATATGTACTATGAGGTAGACACCAAATGACATACAAAAGAGTTTAAGACATGGACTTAGAGTCTTTTCTACTAAACATTCAACTAGTATTCCTCATACTATATACCAGTAACTGTTCTAACTCAAAAGTGATAAAAAAGAAAAGGTCCCTGCCTTCCTGAAGATTACAATTTAGGGAGAGAAAATAATCATAACAAGTTAAAAAAAAATACTGGCACTGTTTCCAGGTCAAGATTATTGTTAGGAAGGCATACTAGAAGACATCATGAGGGTGCATAGTGCCCTATCAGATGATGGTCAAAAAAGGACTCTGAGTTGAGACATGAAAGATAAGAAGGTACTTGACATAGAAGAATGGATCGGGGAATTGGGTGACAACTGGCATTCTAAGTAGAGGAAAGTACATGTGCAAAGACACTGAGGTGGGAATGAGCATGGCATATTTAAGAAAAATCAAAGGCCATATGAATGGAGTTTCATGCGAGGGCAGGAAGAATGTAAGAGAAAATGAGACAAGCAGGAAGTAGCCATTGGGAGCTGAATCCTGTGGGAGTTTGGGTTTTATTATAGGTGCAATGGAGGCCAGGGAAAGGTTTAAAGGAAGGTGATAAAATAATCTGATTTACATTTGCAAAGGATGCTTTCCACTAATTTAGAGGGAATGGAGTGAAGGTGTTTTAGAATGAAAGCAGAGACAAGTTAGGTTAGATTTTATTAAGCATTTTTTTCAAACTGAATTATAATAAAATTTGCACATCAGAAACTAAGGTGAAGAAAACATAAAACTTCAAATTGGTTTCAAGTTGGCTATCTCCTCAAACTCCCATTAACTTAAAGTGTATGCTTAAAACACATATGTTGGCAACACCGTTTTGGTATTCTGTATATACTATGAACTACATTGGAAATTCAGTCAACAATGAACAGCTTTCAAGACAACTTAAATTTTTTAGTAGGGAAGAACTGTGAAGTGACAAAGGTGAACAGCTGTAAATTACAAGTAGCAGAGTTAGGTTTTGTCAAACAATTTAATAGCATTATCCCTTAACACTACCGAGATTGTATCCAGGAGGAAAAACAGCATGGGACATGTGATTTTCAAAGACATTTAAACTAAGAGAATGTTTATAAAATATTAATTAACTGTACAACATGCAAATTTAACTATTCTTTATATTGTAGTACAAATATAGCAAAAGTGAGATTGGTACAATTTTCCTAAAATATACACACTGAGATTGGACATTAAAAGTGAAATTCATAAGTTCTTCAAATTTTATATGGGGGCTGCTTATTTGATGTTTGCAGATGAGAAAAATATTCTTAAAGTTGTCTTTTTATATTATTGAAAAATTCATCATTTTCTTTGTTTATTTTGGGACTAACAAATGTGTTGTTGATAACAACTATTCCTAACACAGAAAAGTCATTTTTCAAGTTAAACAAATATGCACATGGTTTCCATAGAGAATCAGATGTTTTTCACTAGAATAGGAAAAGCAAAACAAAAACTAGAATACTCAGGAACTACAATAATGGCTGCTTTTTCCTCTCCATTTGATCACTTCTTTATATGTTTTATCTAATCTCTGTCCCTATTATGTCTAGGAACTCATCTCCCCAAGGTCATCAGTGACCTTGGAAAATATATTTGATACTCTTCCACCCAAATCTTTACTAGAACTCTCTTCAGCACTTACACAGTGAACCACTCCAGCTTGCTGAAACCTTCCTCCATATGAGATTTGGAGATACCTCCTTTCCTTACTTGTATTTTTGTTGTTCCTTCTCAGGCTCTTCTACCTCTGGACACCTTTTACATGTTGATGCCCCCAGTGTCTGCTCATGGTCCTCTTTTAGTATTACTCCATACACCTTCCTAGACGTCACATTCACCATGATTTCAGATATTATCTATTTAAGTGTACACCTCCAACCTCTTTCTCCTAAATTGAAGAATAGCATATCCAACTACCTTCTAATCCTCACCCAGATTCAATTTGCCCAAATTGACTACACTTCTCTGCTCTGAATTTGTTTACTTCTTCATGTTAAATATAATTCAACCCCAGCAAGTTAGAAAACCAGGAGATTTATCTTTTCCTTTCTTTTTTTTTTTGTTAAAGACTTTTTTTATTTATTTGGCAGAGAGAGAGAGAGAGAGAGAGAGAGAGAGAGAGATCACAAGTAGGCAGAGAGGCAGGCAGAGAGAGAGGAGGAAGCAGCAGAGAGTCTGATGTGGGCCTCAATTCCAGGACCCTAAGATCATGACCTGAGCCAAAGGCAGAGGCTTTAACCCACTGAGCCACCCAGGTGCCCCTCTTTTCCTTTCTTATTGCCTACACCAAGTACTCCAGTTCACTGATTCTCAAACTGAGCTAAGCTTTGAAATCCCCTGGAGAATCATCATCATCATCATCATCATCATCATCATCATCATCATCATCATTATCCTAAGGATTCTTAGATCATTTGTATTTAGTTAGGCTCAGGCATCAAAGTCTTCCAAAGATCTCTACGTAATTCTAATGAACAGAAAAGTTTGAGAAGTACTTCTCTCATTTACTTCCCAATGATCTCTTCTAAGTATTTCTGATTCTTCATCACGGCTGTCTTAAAGATCTTCACCATTGCTCCCTTGGATTACTGAAGAAGCTTCCTTATTAGTCTCCCTATCTCCCTTTTCAGCCTATGCCATATGGCAGAGCCTTCTAAAGACACAAAACTGATCATATCATACTTCTTTTTCAACTCCAACTTCAGGATAAAGTCCAATTCCTTAGTAAGCTATATAAGACCATAACTCTACTTTTACTCCAACCACATTGAATTACTGTCTTTCTGAATGTAACATGTATTTTTCATTCTCCTGACCATATGTCTATTCCTTTTGACTGAATAAATAAGGAATGGTCCCTGTGCTCTAGGAGCATATGGTAAAATAAAGCAGACATATGTAAATTGATACAAAAATAATTATAGTGTATGAACCAGGATATAATGAGAGCAGAAAGGAAGGGTGATTATTTATACCTGTGTAAATCAGGGAAGATATTCTAGAAAAGCAACTCTTACTAGATTTGGAAATCATCCATGGGTGTTTATTGGAAACTGACTAGAAATAAAAGAGGAAAGAGTACTCCAGGTGGAGTGAGCAACAGAAGCAAAGGCATGGGATGCCATGTTTAAGGAATATACTTTAAGAAATCTCAAGTAGTTCAATTTAGTGTTGAAGGAAATGAGTGGATATACTTCATGGGGGAATGGAGCTGGATGCATAGCTATGAATGAACCAGGTTTATCCAGGCAAGGGTCTAAAACAATGGTCTCCAACCAGTTGGGCATTTGGATCTGAATATTAGATTATTTCATCTAGTAAATTTCTGTTTCTCATTTGAACATTACCTTCTCTAGGAAGCCTTCCCTGTGTACCCTTCCTGTCTGAATATGTCAAGCATCCCTCTTCTGAGATCCCACAGCATCCTATGCATTTCTACATCATAACATTTATCATATTGCATTAAATTATTGTTTGTGTGTTTTTTAAAAGACGCCTGAACTTTTGGAAGACAGGGCTTTTCTCATTCTCTATATCTCTAGAATCTAATATTATACCTTGTACATAAGAGGGATTCAATAAATATTTGCTTCAAAGGAATACTGGCACAGGTAGCTGAGAAATGGAATTCCAAGTAATGGACATTCTTATTACCCATCCTGGTATCTAAACGTAAGTAAATTTCTACATTCTAGAGAGAATGAGAAGGTAAGAGGTTTGGAAACCTCTTATAAAGTATATTTTATATCAAAGAATAATAAGCCACCACACACACACACACCTACACACACTTAATGCACATTTTCCCACATATTACCTCATTTGTTCCATGCAATAATTCTGAATTTATAAAACTTTATACAGAGAATAATCAGTACACATCATCTATTTCACTAGGGTCAAGTTAATCAATAACAGAAGCAAGGATTAAGTTCAGGTCTTTTGCCTCCAAGTTTCTCTCTACTACATTAAGACTATACCATATTGATTTCCTATCCTTTCAATTTACATTAGAGATTCCAGTTGATTTTCCATCCTCTACCCTGTTGTGGTAGAGTATTTGAAGAAAAAAAAAAAGTGTTCCTGTCCCTGTATTCATGTTCCTTTGCAATGTCAGTATGCAGCTAACCATCAAGTGGAGGGTTATTAACCCACCCCTGGAATCTGATTGGCTTTGTGACTTGTTTTGATTAACAGAACACGGCAAAACTAATGTTGTGTAAGTGTCAAACCAAGGCTTGAAGAGGTCTTGTCCTCTTCTGCCTACTCTGCTGAAATCCTGCCTAGCCATGTGATCAAGCTGGCACAGCCTGCTGTAGGATCAGAGCACATGGAACAGGGATTAGCCATCCAGCTGAGGCTACCCAAGACCAGCCAGCCCCTAGCTCACCTGGAAGCTGACTACAGATAATGTGAAATGAGCTGAGACAAGAAGAACCCTGAAACTTAGCCCAGCCCAAACACACGGAATTCAGAACTAAATTAATAGCTGTTCTATCCACTAAATTTGGGGTGAAGCACATGCTATGTACTTGCATGTACCAAGCCTGTGTTAAGTATTTTTAGAACATGACAATATAGAAATTATCAGTCCCATTTTACACATAAGGAACAACAACAACAAAAAACATTTCAAGAGGTTAAATAACCTCTCATGGTTGGTCAACTAATAAGAATAAATTCAAGTTTTGAATTGTCTGGCTATATTTTTTTCCTCTGAATCAAAGTTCTATGTTCCTTATTCATACATTTATAGAAAACCTTGTGGATTTATTTTTACATATGGTGGACTTCATTCAATGCATGGCAGTTTTTATTACTTTCATTCTCAGAGGCTAACCTTATTTTGATATTCCTGACCAATGTGTGATTTCATTGTAACTCCATAAATACCATTTAAGTTTGATAGGCAGATGGAATTGCCTAGGAAATCATAAAGTCAGAGGGAAGACCAAGCAAGCAAGACCTAATGAGTGATTTCACTATTTGCTAAGAACTTAAACGTGTTGACGAATGAAGAGAGGATAGTGCGGGACCCACATCCACTGCTGTCCTGTATCTCCACACACCAAACTGAGACCCTGTCTATACTGTCCGCCAGGTGTCCTTTTGGGGCATCCCCCATGCTGGTCTTTCTTCTTAAGAGTACCACCCTATTCCTCTGACAGTATATCTCCTATTCATTCTTCAAAGTCTAAGTCAGAGCTAATTTCTATCATACCACCTCAGTGATCTCAGAGATAGAATCACTGTTTTTATTAGGTATTTGAGTGCAGTGCACCTATTTCTACTTCAGTTCCCGTCATTGGTGCATCACAGATGTGTGTTTGTTTATACTAGTGTCTTCTCTTATACCACTCAATGGAAGAACATGCTAATTTGTATTCACCTTTGTTTTCTTATCATTTGGTTCCGCATTACTTAGTACCTAATGTACTTTATACTAAATATCTATAGGAGAAAGGATGGCCTCTTGTTATTTTAATATTAATTTTTTTCATTTTTATTTATTTTTTTATTTTTTTAAAGATTTTATTTATTTGACAGACAGAAACACAGCCAGAGAGGGAACACAAGCAGGGGAAGTGAGAGAGCGAGAAGCAGGCTTCCCGCTGAGCAGGGAGCCCGATGTGGGACTCGATCCCAGGTGTCCGGGATCATGACCTGAGACAAAGGCAGTCGCTTAACCAACTGAGCCACCCAGGCGCCCCGGTTTTAATATTAATTTTTTAAAAACTTTCTGGTTCACCCCTATAAAGATTATTGTACTTGCTGCAATCATGGAGAATAAAAACATATATGAAACTGCATGACTACCACATATTTTTATACCTGTAAGCCATTTACTGTCTTCATAGCATGACTTTGGCATTGACTTTAGTCTAAGATTATTAACTGGATTCGAGTTGTTCTATCACCATTGACCCTTCACTGAGGTTGCAGTAAATCATCTGAAACCATGAGACTTGAATTCACTGTACACAAAAGAAAGGTGTGTTTCCTATATAAAACTGTGTATGAGATTTCACTTAGCTTTTACTTAAAAGGTCATGAAACATTGCCTGTTTTAATGTGGTTCATTCACGAATACAGCCTTTCAAAGGCACATAAAAGGGTGGATTTGAAGAATGTTATGAAGCATCTATATTCCAATTATAAACTTTTTCTATTTAGAGGCTATAACAAATCAGCATTTAATGAACTGCTTTTATAAATTAATAAGGCTAATAATTAATACAGTGCTAATATGTAATATAGGAATTTGAAAAAAAAGAGGTTAAAAAGAAAGTAATGAAGACTCTCAAGATAATTACATGGAATGATGCACTGCATTAAATAGTTTGGGCACTTCTTCCAATACCATACATACAGCACAGGGGTATTGTAAAGATTATTGAAACATTTTCTGTAAAGACTTTAAATTCCCAAATGAAAATTTTATGTAAATACTAAATGTTATTGTAATTATTTTATGAGATGTAGCTCTTTTGCTCTCATTAACTATGATTGCATGTTTAATGCACATTCAATTAGATAATTCTGTTGTGAGTTAGTGGTATTGTGACTTAAGTACTGAATGGTAAGCTTCTGGAGGACATAGGCTGGGTCTTCTGTCTCAGCATCTATCTCTCCTGTGGGCTGGGACTGCCTGTTCTGTGTACCAAAGTACTTGACACCTTTTAAGGACTCACAAAATATTTGTAGAATGAAAAAATAAATAAGATACTAGATGTGCAATACATGTTTTTTAAATGCAATACTTTTAAGAAGTCAAGGACTTCTAAAACACACACAACTTACTCTTTTCCAAATATGTTATTTTATAGAAATACTATTTTATAGAAATTCTATAGGACGGCTTAAATTCAATTCACTGTGTAACATGCTGTACTCCATTGGAAGACTGTGCCCTGGCTGCTTCCTCAAGATTACATATTCTTTCCCAGACATCCACAGGCACTCTCCATGCTTCCTTCCAGTTTCTGCTCAAATGGCATTGCCTCAGTGACACTCTTATTTAAGATTGCAAACCATCCCTTTCCAGCCCTATTTTCTTTGCCATTGCACTTTCTATCATTTTCTTATTACTGTATTTAATGCCTTTCTCTCCTCAGCTGGAATATAAACTCCACTAGAGTAAGAACTGTTGTTTTGGATACAAAACAGTGCTGGCATGAAGTACATGCCCCATAATTGTGAAATGAATAGGTGCATACTAACATATTATTTAATTGTCTTTCTGCATCAGTTACCTGATCTATAAAATGGGAATGATTTGGTTTGCCACACTTCTTTCATAGTGATTATTCTAAGAATTATATGGTGTTATGTATTTGGCATTAAATACTTTTCAATAAAATCTGGGTAATTTTTATGACTAAGAGAATAATGTCATATTCAGATTTGCCATTTTCTACAATTTAGAGTGCAAACAATGACATTTTGAAGCAGTGCAATACGTTGGTTTAAACATCCACAGATAAGAGTTTAAAAAATATGTCCTCAGAAAGGGTAGAAAGCATCTTTATATGCTCCTTTGATCTTTCCACAGTGTCAGATTGTAGGCATTTTATATTTGTAAATTCATGTACTTTTTAAAAAGGAATAGATCCATTGAATAAAATATAGACAGATTCCATTTTATAGCTATGTAAGAATATTTTTAGATTTTACTAAAATGCCAAGAAATTCACTAATATTTAGGACATCTTTTAATTACATTATGTTTCTTGGCTAACATTGCTTTATCAGAATTGGAAATTAATTTTTTTTCCTATTTACCCAGAAAAAATTCTAAGAACTGTGATCCCCAAATATGTGTATATATTTCTGATTTGATAGATCCAAAGAGGGCCACTATTCTAAAGAAGTGTCATGTTAAGGAGAGAGCGCCTACTGGGACTGGCTGCAATGTTGGGGGAGAAGGGTTGGCGGGGCGGAAGTTAAGAATCATGCCCTTTATCTGAGAGGTCTAAAGGGCATGCATTCTAAACCACCAAGCCGTAAACCTTTCTTATAATGTTCTGCAAGAGACCTAAGTATTTCCATTGCACCTGTGTTTCTGCTTTGCACTTCTGTAAATTACTCACTCATCACTTTTCCTCCCCCTGAGGCCACCTCCTTCAGCAGAGAAGGAGCTGAGGGAAAACTGGCTGAATGAATAAGCTAATGATCCCGTGTACTCTTCTTACACAAATGCTCCTGTTTTCACTTCTTTTCTTCTCTCCTTCTCCCTGTTCAACATGTCCCATCCCCACCAATTCCCTCACCTCAATCTGAGCTT
Source organism: Spilogale gracilis (assembly GCA_004023965.1). Taxonomy (NCBI): domain Eukaryota; kingdom Metazoa; phylum Chordata; class Mammalia; order Carnivora; family Mephitidae; genus Spilogale; species Spilogale gracilis. Next base: position 28,989 of record PITA01000469.1, read on the forward strand.
TCCATATAGGGAGCTGTGTACGGACTCACGTGATTCCACCTCTTCCATTTTAAGCTGCCACATCTGCCAACATTGGGCACCTCGGTAAACAGCCATAGAAACAAAACCTCTAACATGTCTTGCTTTTCAGGATAGTGATTAATGATACTCCATTAATAAAACATTCATTGTATTACTGAATATTGATAAATGATTCCCTTGCCTTAATATGCTGTTGACACTTAAGAATCAACCAAAGATATTTCATACACTTTGTAAACATCTTAGGATTTCATCTATACTCCATATTTCAGTTCAAAATATTCCTTCTCAGAAGCTTGGCATACTGATTTACAATAGAAATAATGACAGGACCTTTTTCAAAGTGATTGGAACCTTTCTGGTATAAACTTTATACAGAATAATGAATGTGTTGGCATTTGGTCCTTATTTGCATACTATAAAAATAAAAGAGAGTCTACAACAAAGTTCCTGTTCAATTCACATTACCTGTTAAATGAAGATACTCAAAAGGCAATGTAACCTAATTAAAATCAAGAAAGGGTGTTCAAGCCTACTTACATACTTCTAAGATAATACATATGCACTAATATTTGCAATGCATGCAAAGGGTATATACCTCATTAATCACTTTGGAAAAAAATCCCCAAATTTCTTTGTTCTAATTAGTTCTTTCATAAAATTTTCTAATTCCAATATTAGCTATTTTAAATGCTGGGCTAATGTCACTTTTGCTTATTATCAATGCATTAGCAATTCTAATCCAAAGCAAACTCTAAGGATCTTTGCCAAGTTTAAAATCTGATGTTTTTCACAATAATACACTGAAAGTTTGAAAATAAGAAATTATTTTTTTTTCTCTTAAATGTTCTTTTTTCTCATTGCTCATACTTTCTGACTTGCTCATGAATGCACAGCTGTTGATATCAATGCTGTTTTTAAGGAACAACAATGAGATGTTTGCTTTGTAATCTCTTCCTCCTGTCTCCTGCATGTAATTACACGATCTTTGAAACTTTGAAAACGTATAGGAAAAAAGTAGCCTGGGTGGCTCAGTGGGTTAAAGCCTCTGCCTTCAGCTCAGGTCATGATCTCAGAGTCCTGGGATCTAGGCCCTGCAATCAGGCTCTCTGCTCAGCAGGGAGCTTGCTTCCTCCTCTCTGCCTGCCTCTCTGCCTATTTGTAATCTCAATCTCATTCTCTCTCTGTCAAATAAATGAATAAAATCTTAAAAAAAAAATTTTTTTTAAATAAAATGAACTAATTGCATGGCTGGGGTTTGCAGTCCTCCAAATTAAGAGTTGATTATACATTTTTCCTACTATACATAAGATTTGCCAATTTGAAAGTTTATTTAAAAAATAAATTTATAAGCAAACATTTGGGACTATTGCATACAGATAAACACAACCAAGAGCTGAGGAAAAAGGTATAAGACTGCAATTTTGGATCATCAAATGCTCTCTTTTAAAATATTTTCTATATATTTTCAAACCATATTATAAAAACTATAGCACTGATTGTTTTAATTACTTACAATAAGGCAAAGAGCAGCCTCTAGAATAATTCAATTTAAAAGACAAAGTCTGGTTCAGAACCTTTTGAATAATTCACAACCACCACCAATTGTTCTATCATTTAAGGAAGAAAAAGAGAGGTATCCTTCCCTCCCCCACCATCAAGTCATCATAGTAGAATCCTATAAAAGCTTGTGATGAGGATTTTAGTCTCAGATGCAGCCCATGTCCCCACATGTCTCATAAATTCTTCTAATGCATTTTCACATGCATGATCGTGAATGCCTATTCAGTGAAAAGGTTTACCATATGCTACATTTTTCAACTACCAAGAACAAAGGGCAAATGGTTCCTGGCCTTGTGTTTGGAACAAAAAGTATAAAAGCAAAAGAAAAACCTCTTACATTTTTACTAAATAAAAGAATGAATACAGATTGTAAAGGCCCAAGGGAAGCTGCTTTTGGCACCATGCTGTTCCTTCTTGAGACAAAAGTATTCAATGAGGGACAGACAGGAAAAAAGAGAGATACAAATGCAGTAGTCCTCCTGCTCACCTAATCCATCTTCTTAGTAAAAAACTTTCTGTGCTCTAGTACAGCATCAAGTGTTTCCTTCAGAATACTTTCAGAGTGATATGGATTTCTGCTATTTCTTTAGGAAGAATTCCTAATACAGTAGCTAGTTACTGTCAAGAGTTTTTTGTTGTTGTTTTTTCTTTCCCCCCTCAAGATACTGTTAGGTATGCCTCCTGAATCAGGCTAAGCAATCCCTTTCTTTTTCTCTTTAAATATATTCTAATACCTTGGAGTACTATTTCTCAGTAGAAATTATTCAGCCAAGCCAGAGAGATTTACACATCTCCTAAATGTATAATATATTCCTCCAAATTATGTATGTGAATAATATATACATAGCATACACAGAAAACATATTTGGATTATAGACACACAGACACATACACATTTTCTCCTCAGTTAACTACCCCGATAACTCTACAATGGAACAGCCACCTATGAGCCCAAATGACTCAGCCAAAACACAGACACACACAAGACACACACACACTGATTAGGAATCCTATAAATTGGAAGAAAAAAAAATCTTAGTATACAAATTTTATCTTAAATTTTTGTCCTTTTTAGGCAAAGTCCTTCTTTCCAAATTGTAATGTACTACAACTAGTCTTTCTATTAGGTGTTTACCAGCCTTGGTTGAGTGCACAAGCAATTTCTGGTAAAGGACTCACTATATCAAAAGCCCACAGCAAATATGCTATAGGTGCTGTGAAGCTCATTAAATGGGATGTTATCTCTATCTTATACTTACAGTCTCTAATAAATGCCAGGAAAAATTCACTCAAAGCAACTTAGTGAGCACCCTTCATGTGTTAAAGGACATGTATAGTTTTGGTATGGTGTCAGTTTCATAGCACCATTTTTCTGATGTGCATCAGAAGGGACCCATAGTGGAAAATGAACTTGACTTTCTAACTAGCAGCACAAGATGCTCATCTAAAAATACTTGTGCCTTAATAGTGTTTTTCTTCAAATATAGAATTACTCTGCCCCACTCCATTTCTTACTCCCCAATATGTTGTAACTATAAAATTTCTAAGACTCAAGTTATTCTAGGTGCAAAGCATTTTAGTTCACAACTTATATCTTGCTAAGCTTGCTAACACTGAAAAGCTGCATTGAATCATTTCTATTGCCCATCTTGGCTTTTTGGTCCAGTTCAAAGGGTCAGCTTCTTCATCTGGCCAATTCATCTCAAATAAGTTTGTCAATGAATCTTTTTTTAGGCTACTCTAAAGAATCATTATTAAACTAGGTATTTCATTCTTTAAAAAAATCAACCTTCACTACTCTTTTGCTACATTTTCCTTTAATAAATTAAAATTTCTGTACTAATAACATGGCTGATTTCACTTCATATGAAGCAACCTTTCCTGGAGCTATAAGGAAGAAGGAAAAAAATTCTTTAAGGGGAAAAAAACAAACTCCAGGAGACGTGTAGGGTGAAAAGACAGGAAAACTACTATCAATCTATATATTTTTTAAGGACTTCCTTACTGAAGCAAGTGTCATAGCAGTGGTTGATTCTAATTTAATCAGTGGATTTTTCCATACTCTCCACCCTGGAAACAAGAGTTCATTTAGAACCATAAAAACTACTAAGCCTCCTGAGTTTTCCACCTTTAAATGAGATACTTATTAATAATGGATGATCCATGTTTTATCACTGGTGATGTTTTACCTGACATCCCTGCACCCCTTCTCTGTAATATATTAGCAAGCATGTGTGCATGTGCATGTGCGTATGTGTATGTGTGTGCTTACTCCTGTAGCATAAACAGCATGTAAAGACATGGATTTTATGAAGTAATGTCCTTTTTAATTGTTATTTTATCTGTTTGTCTATCTTCCCAGCAAGTTTATATCCCTTTGATGGTGAGGATTCTTTCTTATCTACCTCGTTTCCCCATGTATAATGTCTTACATATATTAGCTACATTCCTGATTAGCAGATACGACAGCTCGTCAATATCATCTTACTATAAAAAAGATGAAGAAAATGATTAGTATAGCAAGAGCAATCCTATAATCCTGAAGCTTAAGGACCACTGATGTTTTCAGTTCTCATTTTGCCAGATTTGGGAATTAAATCAGTTTTTGTTGAGAACCTGAAAAACATGTCACAGCATAGGATGCTTAACAAAGAGGGCAATCCAGTTCCTTATGGCTTTGAAAGGATTTCAAACTGTGTCATTCCATTTACCTACAAGGACTAAATTCACATGAATTAGCCTCTTACTCATGTAATGTGGTGCAGAAACTTATTGTCTTGTCAATGGCTCATATAGAGCTACAAATTGGAATAGGTGAAGGAAGTGTATCCAGTGACTGTGGTAGACAGTGACAGTGCTAGGTCCTTCCAGAATCACTGGGTAAATGGTTTTGTTGACTGATTTGCCTTATCCATAGTTTGATCCATAATCATTTTTAACTTTAAAAACACTATTTTGTTTTAGTTCCTAGGATCCATTTCGAATGGATCCTAGAATACTCGGAAGCCACTGGCATAGCACTTCTCTTGAAGAACTTCTCGTGGTAGTTAGCAGTTGCCAAAATGTCATATTATTGTTGGTGAAACAGAAACTAACAAACAAACAAATAAAAAACAAAATAAACCACTTTTATCCAGAAATTATTAGGAATTTATATCCTATAATGCTAATTGCAAACAAAAAATAATTTTAAACAAATACAAAAGTGTAGCTCCATTTGCCATTGGGATGATAGGATTAATCCAAACCTTCTCAGATATCCTTAACTTGGAGGTGCTCACCAAATGCCCCTTTACTTAGGCCCTGAGTTCACCTCCAGCCTCAAGGATTTCTTTTCTTCCTTTCTTTCTTTCTTTCTTTCTTTTTTTTAATGGTTTTATTATTTATTTATTTGATAGAAAGAAACACAGCCATAGAGGGAAGATAAGCAGGGGGAGTGAGAGAGGAAGAAGCACGCTTTCTGCCAAGTAGGGAGCCTGATGTGGGGCTCGATCCCGGGTCTCTGGGATCACAACCTGAGCCGAAGGCAGATGCTTAACAACTGAGGCACCCAGGTGCCCCTACTCTAAAGGATTTCTTATTGACTCATATTTTCATACCATTAGCTCTCAATATTTATCCTGAAATATTATATAACCACATCAATATTAATCAATAATGCTGAATTTTTAAAGCAGTGTATGGAAGGATCTTGACTACTTACTATCTCTCCTGTTTGCTAGCTATTTGACTACAGACAAGAAACATGGTTCCCCAAACTCTACAAGAGAGGTCTTATGATGTAGTGAAAGGACTACAGGCTTTCACACTTACTTGCTGTGGACCATAGGTAAGTTTCACAATCTCTTGAATGAATTATTAGTGTCTGTGAGCCTCAGTCTCCTTAGCTGTAACATAAGGTTAATCGTGCTGCCTTAGTGAACTATTGAGTTATTTTTTAAAGCATTTCAATTTATCTGTAAAGAAACAGATTTCTGTCTCTGTCTCTATTGCTATTTCTAACCCTATCTCCATTTCTATTTCTGTATTTGTATTTCTAAGAAATAAACATAAATAAAAAAAGGAATAAACATAAATTATTCAACAAGTATTAGCTAGTTCCTCTGTCTTTGCAATGATCTAAAATTAGCATATATTTCTTATATACAGATAACTGAACCAAATATGTAAATTTCAATTTCAACAAATAACATATTAATAACACATGCCTCTAGACAGTGCAATTGTGTTAAATGAATGGTTGAGGGAAGTAGAAGAAATACATTTCTTTTAAATACAGATACATAGAATAAAGAGAATATTCTCTAAATAGATATATTGTGTTGCTTGGTCCATCTGATTTTGATTTTATTTTACTATGTTGTTTTCACTTCAAATTTTTTCATTACTGAAATACAAATATGCTTCTTATTAAAAACTACCTAGAACATCAAATCCCATGCAATAAGAGTGTTAACCATTGTAAACCCTGTCATGTCTCTGAGAAGCAGAGGAATTATCTTGTTATCAATTTAATAATGGAACATTGAAGTAAATGATGCCATCCACTGACACCAGTAACACTGTCTCTCTGGGGAAATTCATGTCTGTGAGAACTGTCAATCTAGATGGATACGGACATATTAAATATACTCCCTTCAATCTATAAATCTACCCTTTCTGGGATGCCTTAATAAAAAGATTCTTTATTTTGATAAAGACAAGCTATGCTGGATATCTTGACATTATGGTCTATAATCTCTTTTTTTTTTTAAATATTTTTTTTGGAAGAGGTTAGTAAATAAGGTAATATTCTCTTCTCCTTTCTTTTTTTCTTTAGTATAACCCATATGTAAATATTTTCTGAGGTTTTAGATGAATAAAGTATTAATAATTACATAGAGATGTAGAAATAGATAAAAGCTATTGTTTCAGCTATTTACTCTGGCAAGCTTCCTACAAAATACAGTTTATCTTTGTTATTTTGCATTGAAATTGCCTCTAGTTCTAATTCAGATGGCTATAAGACAATTCCTTATATTAAAAATGTCATACATTTTCCTATGAGAAAATATGACAAGAAAAGTAAAAATTATAAATATAAATATATCAATAAAATATATAGTAGTAAAAAAGAATGAAAATATTCTTGGTATACAAATACATTGTAACAACAACTTACAAGAAATCAGTTTGGTTGCATTATTAAATTACCAAGATATTTTGGTATCTAAGATTGTGATGCAGATTAAATTGCATTAGCTGAAGCCAAGAAGCAGGTACATCCTCAACTCCTAAGACTAAAAAGGAAGAGCAGGTATTGAAAAAAGGAAAAGAATTTCAAGATGGAAGTAGGGATTCTAAAAAAGCTCTCGAAACCACCAACTAATTTTGAACTCTTACTCCCCTCTCCTCAACCCCAGATGATGCTATTCCAGAGTGAAGAAAGGGCCAATTTGTCATGAGATCATTCCATGTGCTCTTGTCCAAATGCCTTTTGGGCAACCCAACTAGATACACGCCATGCACCAGAAATCTATTTATCTAAAACCAAACCCATCATCCCCCTCTCTAGATCTTTCTCCTGCTGCATTCTCTCTTCAATGAATGAGGCCACTGAACATACAGTTGCTTAAATAAGAACAGTGAACCATTCAATAAGACTTTGCTACCCTGCCTACTTGAATAATCACCATCTCTGGAAATTCTAATTCCTACACCATTCTAAAACTCATCACCTCTTTTGTATCCACTACCTTTGTTCATGCTGTTCTTATTTATCCCCTGCACCACGTCCCACTATACCCCTGGTATAAAGAGCTACTTAATACATATTATGACTTTGATTATCACAACATTTTTATAAGATAGGCATCAATCTTCCCATTTTAAAGATTTTTAAAATTAAGAATAATCTTTATTAAAGGTTAGAGAATTGAAAGTTTAGAAAAATGCAATTTGGAGAATGAAAACCTATCTCCAACTCTATCATTTGACTCTAGGCAGTTTTCACAAATACAGCCACTATTAATGTAGTTTATCTATATAAAAATACATTTTTATACCAAATAGATTCTATTATGCACAACTGTTCTGCAACTTCATCCCAAAACTTATCTTGGATATTCATTAAATCAGCCTCTGTGGATATATTTTTCCTAGTTTTTTAAAAAATTAAATGATATCGTTTTTGCAAGATGGCAGAATGCCAGGTGCCCACATTTCGGGGAGTTCCCTAAAGTGAGCTTGATTCCAGCAAAAAAACACTACAGGACCACTGTGAGCACCCATGAAATCAGCCTGAAATGTGATTATTTCGCGCTTCTGGATCACCACGGGAGACAAAGACCATCGGCAAAAAGGTAGAAACAAGTGAAAGCGACCGGAGGCTTACCCCCAGAGACAGGGGTGTGAGGGAGGAAGCCCGCAGAGCTGAACCATTGAAAGCAAACACCCCAGCACAAAAGTGCTTTCTGTTTTTTTGCCGCAGCAGCAGGGAGTGGGGACCCGCAGGGACAGAGAGTTCCCTGTGAGGCGCAAAGACAGTTTTTCCACCACGGCAGCGGGAGACGGAGATCCGCAGGGAGAGGAAGTGCCCCACCGCTCGAGGGAACTTAGAGGGGCCGGGATGCAGAGTCTATCCCCCCACTGCTTAAGCCAGAGGAGCAGGGTTTCCAGGAGTGCCCTGTGCGGAACAGGGGGTCTCAGCGAGAGCGGCAGGCGTGGAGTCTATTTTTCCGCCGATTTCTCTCTCTCTCTCTCTTTTTTTTTCTTTTGTTCTTTTTTCCCCTTTCCTCTGCTGCTTTTCCCTCCCGCTTCTTTCCACCCCGTGGGCCGGGCACGGACCCCCCAGGGAAGGCGATTTTGCAGACTTGCGCGGGACCTGAGGAGCCGCGGGTACCCTGGCACAAACAAGGTCGCGTGATCCAAAAGAAGTTATGATTTTGAGGTGCGGAGGTGAAGCAACACGCGGGGGCTTGGGCAGAAATCAATCCAGCATCTGCACCTGCCCGGTGGTGACAGGCTGCCAACCAGGAGGCAAGAAAGAAGAAAGAGCCCCTCTCTGTGTAGAGACTCTCTCTGGGAAGGAGGCCTGGGCACAGACATCTTGCTCCGACCTGACTTCCTCAGCAGCTGAAAAAGGACATAGAAGAACAAAGCTCTGCCTCCAGAACTGCAACCTGACAACCTGGTTACCATTGAGACCAGTCTCTAGCAAGGGGGCGGAGAGATGCAACCCAGGTAGAAGGGACGGAAAACAGCACGGCAGGCCCCGCCCCCAGAAAGCAAGCCAGAAGCTCAAGAGTTCAACACTCAAACTGTGAAACCCAAATCGGGGAAAAGGCAATTTATTAAACTCCGGGTACTGACTACAAGTACCAAAAGCCCTACACTTTATTGATACAGTTTTCCACCTTATTTGCTTTTTTTAAAAAACTTTTTTCTATTTTTACTTTTAAAGCTTCCATTTTAAACTTAAAAATACATTCTCATGGTTTTTCTTCTTTCAATTTTTAACCCCCTTTTTATCACAATGTGATACTCAATACAACACCCCATAACATTTTTTTAAAATTTTTTTTACCTTGAAATTTTTTCAAACACACTCCTGTATTTTCTGCTGTTGTTGTTGCCTCTTGTTTCCCTGTATGTTTTATCTGTTTTTCCCTTTCTTCTCTCTTCTTTGCTTTATTCTCTCTTTTACATATACATGTAGTTACAAGCTTCAAGTCAATCTCATATCCCTATTCAATACTAGCCCTATATACAACCAGTTCTAATCTCCCTATATCTTTAGAAAGTGGGCTCCTCTAACAATAGTAACAAGACAAACTCAGGAACGTGTGAAACACATTCCTTGCCCACAAGGAGTGTCTACCCTCACCTTCCCACTCTAGTCTGTCAGTGTTTCTGTGTAATTATCTTTGCTTTTGTATTATATAAATACTGGTCTTGGGGGTCATATAGGTTGGGCTTCGCTTTTTGATATCTTCATTTACCCTTGATAGCCCTTTTCTTTACCCTATTAACAGTTTTGTACCATATAAATCCTACCACCAGGCCCCACTCTGGCAGGGGTTTCTTTTCTTGCTTCCTCTCTTCCGTTTTCTTTTTTCTTTCTCCTCCTTTTTCAGTGGTGAACTCTGGTTGCTTCAAAACCTTCCAGCGACCAATCCACCTAGATAGTGGCTGATATATTTAGCTATACACCCTCTCAACTACTCCTCGCCACAATGACTTAGAGGAGGAACATCCAACAGAAGAAGAACCCCGAGACTACAACCCCGGTCACAGAATTACTGGAAATGAACATAAACAATATGACAGAAATGGAATTCAGGGCAGCAATCGTCCAAGCAGTGGCTAATTTAGAAAAGAACATTAGTCTCAAAGTGGAAGCCATAGCAACAGAAGTGAAAGCTGAGGTTATAAAGGCTGTAGATGAGATGCAATCTAATTTAAATGCTAACAGCCAGAGTAAGTGAAGCTGAAGATCGTATCAGTGATTTAGAAGACAGATGGATTAAGAAGGAGGAGCAAGAGAAGTCTTGGAGCAAACAGCTAAAATCCCATGAAAACAGAATAAGGGAAATAAATGATGCCACGAACCGCTCCAATATCAGAATTATTGGAATCTCTGAAGGAGTTGAGAGAGAGAGAAGCCTAGAAGATATTGTTGAACAAATCATGGATGAAAATTTCCCTAATCTGGGGAATGAAACAAATTTTCATGTCCTAGAAGCAGCGAGGACACCCCCCAAGATCAATGAGGCCAGAAAATCCTCCAGGCACATAATAGTAAAATTCTCGAATCACAAAACCAAAGAATATGCCTTAAGGGCAGCGAGGAGAAAGCGATCCCTTACCTATAGAGGGAGGACCATCAGAATAACGTCAGACATTTCCACAGAAACCTGGCAAGCCAGAAAGGACTGGCAAGACATATTCAGGAAGTTACATGACAAAAATATGCAACCAAGGATAATGTATCCAGCAAGGTTAACTTTCAAAATGGAAGGAGAAATAAAGAGCTCCAAGACCGCCAAGGTCTAAAAGATTATGCAACCACCAAGCCAGCACTACAAGAAATGCTAAGAGGGGTTCTATAGAAGAGAAACGAACCCAAGAGCGACACAAACAGAAATTTACAGGGAAATCTATAGAACATGAACTCCATAGGCAACATGATGTCAATACAAATGTATCTATCAATAATCACTCTCAATGTGAATGGCCTAAATGCTCCAATAAAAAGACACAGGGTTGCAGACTGGATAAAACGACAGGACCCATCCATATGCTGTTTACAAGAGACTCACCTTGAATCTAAAGACACTTCCAGATTGAAAGTGAGGGGATGGAAGACCATCTTTCATTCCAATGGACCCCAAAAGAAAGCCAGGGTAGCGATTCTCATATCAGACAAATTGGATTTCAGTCTAAAGACTGTAGTCAGAGACACAGAAGGACACTACATCATTCTTAAAGGGTCTATACATCAAGAAGATCTAACAATTGTAAATATTTATGCCCCCAACATGGGAGCAGCCAACTACATAAGCCAACTGTTAAACAAAATAAAGAATCATATTGATGCAAATAAATTAATTGTAAGAGATCTTAACACACCACTTTCAGCAATGGACAGATCATCTAGACAGAAAATCAACAAAGAATCAAGAGCCTTGACTGACACATTGGACCAGATGGATCTCATAGATATATTCAGAACATTCCACCCTAAAACAGCAGAATACTCATTCTTCTCAAGTGCACATGGAACTTTCTCCAGAATAGACCACATACTAGGTCACAAATCAGGGCTCAACCAATAACATAAGATTGAAATTATTCCCTGCATATTCTCTGACCACAATGCCGTGAAACTGGAACTCAACCACCATAAAAAGTACAGGAGAAAATCAAACACTTGGAAGCTAAAGACAATCCTGCTCAAGAATATGTGGATCAACCAAGAAATCAAAGAAGAACTGAAACACTTCATGGAAACCAATGAGAATGAAGATACATCGATCCAAAACCTATGAGATACAGCAAAGGCCGTCCTAAGGGGGAAATTCATAGCCATCCAAGCCTCACTCAAAAAAATTGAAAAATCCCGAATACATCAACTCTCATTACACCTTAAAGAACTGGAAAATCAGCAAAAAATTAAACCTACCCCCCCACACAAGGCGGGAAATAATGATTAGAGCAGAGATGAATGAATCAGAAACTAGAGATACAGTAGAACACATCAACGAAACTAGAAGCTGGTTCTTTGAAAGAATCAATGAGATCGATAAACCATTGGCCAAACTAATCCAAAAGAAAAGGGAGAAGACCCAAATTAATAAAATCATGAATGAAAGGGGAGAGATCACGACTAACACCAAGGAAATAGAAACAATCATCAAAAATTACTATCAACAATTATATGCCAATATGTTTAACAATCTAGAAGAGATGGATACATTCCTAGAAACCTATAAACTACCAAGACTGAAACATGAAGACATTGACAATTTGAATAGACCTATATCTAGTAATGAGATTGAAGCAGTGAACAAAATCCTCCCCCAAAACAAGAGTCCAGGACTAGACGGATTCCCTCGGGAATTCTACCAAACATTCAAAGAAGAAATAACACCTATTCTCCTGAAGCTCTTTCAAAAAATAGAAATGGAAGGAAAACTTCCAGACTCTTTCTATAAAGCCAGCATCACTCTAATCCCCAAACCAGACAAAGACCCCATCAAAAAGGAGAACTTCAGACCAATATCGCTGATGAATACGGATGCCAAGATTCTCAACAAGATCCTTGCTAACAGGATCCAACAATACATTAAAAAAATCATCAACCATGACCAGGTGGGTTTTATCCCAAGGATGCAAGGGTGGTTCAACACTCGCAAAACAATCAACGTGATAGAACAAATCAATAAGAGAAGAGAGAAGAACCACATGGTGCCTGGAGCCAGCCCCAGGAACAGTTGGGATCCAATGATGAGAAAAGGCGTCGGCAAATGAGGAAGTCAAACTCAAAGATGGTATAGGGATCTCCTGTAAACACTGTTCTCAGGACTCTTTATTTATAGCAGAGAGTTACATATTTTTTCAGATGAAAACCATATGATTAAAGAGTTTCTTTAAGTGATGGACCATCAATCTTGAGTGACAATAGTGACAACAGTGTTTTTGAGGGTCCTCGCAAAAACAGGACGTGCCTTGAGTGACAATAGTGACAATAGTGTTTTTTGAGGGTCCTTGGAAAAACAGGACAGGCCTTGTGCCCTTGAGGGTCTCACACAACAAAACGGGATGTGCCTATTTCTTTGAAGGGTCCATACAATAAAACAGGATGTGCCAATTATATCCTAATCTATAGACTGATCGATCACAGGCAGGCATGTCCTGAGCAACAGATGGTTCCTGCAAATCCTTATCTTATTAGAACGTTTTACTTCCCCCCAGCATAGGGAAGTGAGTGAATGGTCACACAAACAGGAGATTGCAATATCTAAGCTATTTATGTTAGTAAAGGTTTTACTAAGTTTTAAAGTAAGTATGTTGTGCCCCCACAATCGTACAATTATTAAGCTTCATAAGGATTGGCATGACTCTCCACGCCTTGGATTAGCACTCACCCAGGTGCATGTCCCAGGGACACAAAGGACATATTGCCCTGGCCCACAGGGTACGTGGCTTCCCAGATTCTTGGTGGGGAAAACCTGGAGGGACTTTTATCCACATTCACAGGTACCTCCACCAAAAGTTTTTGGTGGCTTGCAGCATGGTGGGGGGGGGGGGCGGATCATGCCACCCCGACAACATGGTACTCTCCATTGATGCAGAAAAGGCATTTGTCAAAATACAACATCAAAACTCTCCAAAGTATAGGGATAGAGGGAACATTTCTCAACCTCATAAAATCTATCTACGAAAAACCTACAGCGAATATCATCCTCAATGGGGAAAAACTGACAGCCTTTCCTCTGAGCTCAGGAACAAGGCAAGGATGCCCACTCTCACCACTACTGTTCAACATAGTGTTAGAAGTCCTAGCAACAGCAATCAGGCAACAGAAAGAAATAAAAGGTATCCAGCTTGGCAAAGAGGAAGTCAAGCTCTCTCTTGACATGATACTCTATGTGGAAAACCCAAAAGACTCTACCCCCAAACTACTAGAACTCATACAACAATTCAGTAATGTGGCAGGATACAAAATCGATGCACAGAAATCAGTTGCATTCTTATACACTAACAATGAAAAAATAGAAAGTGAAATCAAAGAATCAATTCCATTTACTATAGCACCAAAAACTATAAAATACTTAGGAATAAACCTAACCAAAGAAGTCAAGGATCTGTACGCGAGGAACTACAGAACACTCATGAAAGAAATTGAAGAAGACACAAAAAGATGGAAGAGCATTCCATGCTCATGGATCGGAAGAATAAACATTGTCAAAATGTCCATACTGCTCAGAGCAATCTATACTTTCAATGCCATTCCGATCAAAATTCCATCAACATTCTTCAAAACGTTGGAACAAACAATCCTAAAGTTTATATGAAACCAAAAAAGACCCTGAATTGCTAAGGAATTGCTGAAGAAGAAAAGCAAAGCTGGGGGCATCTCATTACCTGACTTCAGGTTTTATTACAAAGCTGTGATTACCAAGACAGTGTGGTACTGGCACAAAAACAGAGCAATAGACCAATGGAACAGAGTGGAGAGTCCAGATATGGACCCACAAATCTATGGGCAAATCATCTTTGACAAAGGAGGAAAAAATATCCAGTGGAAAAAAGACAGTCTCTTCAATAAATGGTGCTGGGAAAATTGGACAGCTACGTATAGAAGAATGAAACTAAACCATTCTCTTACACCACACACAAAGGCAAACTCAAAATGGATGAAAGACCTCAACGTGAGGCAGGAATCCATCAAAATCCTGGAAAAGAACATAGGCAATAACCTCTTTGACATCGGCCACAGCCACTTCTTTCAAGACTCATCTCCAAAGGCAAGGAGACAGAAGCGAAAATGAACTTCTGGGACTTCATCAAAATAAAAGGCTTCTGCACAGCAAAGGAAACGGTCAACAAAACAAAGAGGCTACCCACAGAATGGGAGAAGATATTTGCAAATGACACTACAGACAAAGGGCTGGTATCCAAGATCTATAAAGAACTACTCAAACTCAACACCCAAAAAGAAGATGAACACATCAAAAAATGGGCAATAGACATGAAGAGGCACTTCTCCATAAAGATATACAAACGGCTAACAGACACATGAAAAAATGTTCAGTGTCACTAGCTATCAGGGAAATTCAAATCAAAACCACACTGAGATACTACCTTACACCAGTCAGAATGGCCAAAATTAACAAGTCAGCAAACAACAAATGTTGGAGAGGCTGCGGAGAAAGGGGAACCCTCTTACACTGTTGGTGGGAATGTAAACTAGTGCAGCCGCTTTGGAAAACAGTGTGGAGATTCCTTAAAAAATTAAAGAAAGAGCTACCCTATGACCCTACAATTGCACTACTGGGCATTTACCCCAAAGATACAGATGTAGTGAAGGGAAGGGCCATATGTACTCCAATGTTCATTGCAGCAATGGCCACAATCGCCAAACTGTGGAAAGAGCCAAGGTGCCCATCAACAGATGAATGGATAAAGAAGACGTGATACATATATACAATGGAATACTATGCCTCCATCAGAAAGGACGAATATCCAACTTTTTTGTAGCAACATGGACTGGACTGGAAGAGATTATGCTGAGTGAAATAAGCCAAGTAGAGAAAGTCAAGTATCACATGGTTTCACTTACTTGCGGTGCATGAGGGGTAACCTGGAGGACAGTGGGAGAAGGAAAGTAAATGGGAATCAGGGTAATCCAGGGAGAAAAAACGAAACAACAGAGACTTTGGACACAGAAACAAACTGAGGGACTTGGAGGGATGGGGGTGGAGGGATGGGAGAGCTTGGTGGTGGGTACTGGGGGCACCTATTGCGTGGAGCACTGAGTGTGGTGAATGGGGAATGAATCTTGGAACACTGGGATAAAAATTTAAGTAACAATAAAAAAAAGGAAAAAATTAAATGATATCATAACATTTTCTGTACATGTTAGAATAAACCTTAATTAGAGATTTCTGTGTCAAAAGGACATGCATTCAAAAATTGTATTGTATACTCTGGTTTCTCTTCAGATCGTATAAATCTTTCGCCTTTTACAAAAATTGTATTGCTATGGTCAAATTATTCTGTAGAAAGGGTACAGATAATCCCACTAACAGTGTATGAAATGCCTATTTTCCTATATTCTATTATATTAATCAGAATCCTATAATTTGAATAAAGATTAATGAAGGGGCTATTTGCAAATGTGTAGGCTTGTGTAGGAAAACTACAAGAGACAGTGCAGGATATGAGAGGAGTCAATAGGGAGCCCTTATCACCTGAAGAAGTGAAGGTTGATGAAGAGGCTCACAGGGGCTGAGACTTCAGTAACAGACACAGTGATTCTGCAGGGAAAGTTCCCCTTCTGCTTCAGTCTCTCTGGTCTCCCTTGACTGAGCCCCACTAAAAGTAAGGGAACCAGGCACCTGTTGTTATAGGTCAGTCTTCTAGGTAAAGACATTGTGTGGAAGGGAGGAGAATAGATATGAGCAAGAAATTGAAAATGTCAACCATACCTTCTAATTTTCCATAGTTGGAAATTAAAGAGTCTGTGTAAAAAAAAAAAAGAATCTGTGTATAATGCTAAATCATGTAGGTGTTTTTATTCTGTCATCTTTGTTTCTGAACCTTATATCTTCTTTTACTAACTGGTTTTGTTGTCTCTAGTCTTGCTCTGCTTCCGTCAAGTTTCTAGAGAGCCACTCAGGGATCTTTCCAGAATGCAAGTGAGATCCTATCATTTCTCTGCATAAAATCTCTGTAACTTTTCAGATTTCCAGGCTGAAGTTGAAACTCCTGAGCAAGAATAAATGACCCTTCAAAATTGGGCCCCTTTGGTCTCGGGGCATCTCTCCAGCTATCACACATATACCCATGCTTGCTACCCCAAACTGCCTAATTGTATGCGGCATTCAAGCAGTACTAAGCCATTCACAGTTCCCAGAATTAAAACATGTTCTCACACTTGTATGTAACTGTATTACTCATCCAGCAGTGTCTGGTCCTTTTCTGCATACATGCCGACCTCCTAATCATTCTTCAAGATACCACTCAAGAGTCCCCTTCTCTGGAAGGCCTGTCCTAACCAACTCTTCTCTTGGCAGAGTTGGTCACTTGATACTCTTAATCTCAATGTGACATTATGCACTTCTCACCTGAACATAATTTTCTGAACCTGTTTACTTGCTTATCTCCCTCTTTAGGTTGTGAACAACTTGGCTTTGTTGCTTGCTGACATTCGTCTTTCTCCTCTGCATCCAGCACAGACTCTGATGTCTGATGACCTACATGTGAGTCTTGCAGCCTTCTCTAATATGCTGTGAGTACATAGCGAAGCGTCTGAACTTCTCCACATTTCTTAGTTATAAAAGAATATAATCACAGCGCCTTACTCCTATGGTTGTTGTGAGTTAGGAGAGTTTTAACTTTGCCAAGCCCTTAGCACTATGTCTAGCATAGAAGCACTTGGTAAAGGTTAAGTCATTAATTTTGTTAACTCAAGAATATTTATGTATCATCTCAAGCTACCAAGGATCCAATTTCCAAGAAACTCAGACTGACTATTTGCATGAAAGCCCATTAGATTTCCCTGGAGATATGTGAAAAGTTCTGGGCTTGACACTAGAACTCTAGAGGATTTCAAGTTTAAGATTTCTGAGCAAAGAAAAGAAACAAGTAGCTGCCCAAATCTCTGGGTAACAAGAAATTCAAGGGTAGTTATGTCATTGTCCAGTTATTGTTCATGGCACCATCCATAACACATAAGAGTGCCTAGCACATAATAAGTGCTAATAAATATTCATTGGAAGAATATATTCCACTAAGAATATGCCTTAGTTTGGGCCACACACTCCTTATCAGTATGGACCACTTGCTGTGGCCTGAGGTGACAAACAAGCCCTTCTTTTCAGTGTCAAGGGAAATAACTGCAACTCCTCAATGGAAAGGAAGCACACCATTCAAAGAGCATGGTGACAATCTGATGGTCTGGAAACTATTACCTCTGGTGGGAGAGTCTCCCGCAGCTCTGAAGACCCCATGGCAGGAGTGATAGAAAGAATGCTTCCAAAAGCAGAGGCAGGAAGGATTTCTATATGAGATGAGGTTCTGAAATTTTAAGAATGAGATAGTAAGACATGTGAAGTATTAGCCTCTGAGGACAGGAGCAAGGAGATTCAGAACAGGAGAAACAGGGATTAGAATTCTGGATTAACGCTGAGTGCTGCTTCTTAGTCGAATACTCCTGAAATTGTGATTCATTCCTACTCTTGCTTTTTCTCTGGGAAAAGCAGATAAAGAATTATTCTCACCATTAATTGTACATTATATTACAAATAAACTTTTAAAAAGAAAACTCTAAATTTTACATTATTCTACTATATTAATAAAGGCATCAATATTTGGATATGGAACTGTTTGTGGAGTTTAGAAAATGCACATTTCAAACAAATACATTCATTAGGACGAAGTGTACAATTAAAGACAAAGAGCTTTTATAATTTGATTGTTTAGTCCTTACCAAGGGACCGTGAAAATGACTGAATAGGGCCTCTAAAAGCAAATAACTGAGGGAGGAGGTTAATGTCACATGGGAGTCTTCCTCTGATAACACATCCACTACCAAACAGGGATTGTAATAGGCTGACCTGAGAGAAGACTCTGAAGGCAGCAGACTAAAGGGGAGATAATATACGGTAAACTTTATTTTAATTTAGATGCAGGGGCACCAGGATAGCTCAATCAGTGAAACATCCGACTCTTGGTTTTGGTTCAGGTCTTGACCTCTGGTGAGACTGAGCCCCAGTCTGCTTCGGGTTCTCTCTCTCCTTCTCTTTGCCCCTCGCTGCTCATGCTCTCCATAAACAAACAAACAAACAAACACACAAATAAACAAAGTATAAATCATTTCTTTAAAAAAAAATTAGATCTGGGTCTGAGATTTCTCATTTCCAATTCCATGGTGTTATTGGGTCAGTGGTATTTCCTTCATATCCTGCAGGTGAGAATGGAGACCTTGAGCAAATGACAGGGAGGTGGGCTCTGGTGCTTTATTCACTAAACATCTACTGTGTGCCAGGAACTGTGCTAAGTTCTAAGTATACAATAGGGAAGAAAACAGATATGATACTAGCATATATACCTCAAGATCATGGTCTGGTGGGGAACAGAAATATTCAAAGAACATAACAAAATGGTGCAAGATTATGAATTGTTATTAGTGCTGCAAATAGGTTGCTATACTAAATAAAGAAGCATATAAATAAAAACATACATACATACAAATAAATAAATAAAATAATGGAGATTTAAAATAGATCATCCTTTCTGGTAATACCTCCTCACAGAAGTGACCTGCAAGTGGGAATCTCACAGATGGGTTGGAATTTGTTGGGTCATGAATGGCCAATTTCAAGTAACATGGATATCATGTACTAAGGCTCAGATACAGGGAGAAAGAGTCATGTTTAAATAAATAAAAGACTAGTTTTGCTGGATGGTTAGTAACTAAGGAGGGAGTGAAATGAGATGCTGTCAGAGAAGCAGGCAGTAGTCATGGTAAAATGTTGATCTTAGCAAGAGAAACCATATTGAGACGATTTTACTGGGGATAACTAAAAAATCCTCTAGCTCTCCTATGATGGCTGTATATCCATTTTCTTTGACTCAAGGATGGCGTTAAACAGATCTGAATTCTTGATTTTTTTTTTTTTGAATTCTTGATTTTATTCAAGTGGGTAGATAACCACATATCCATCCTGTAAGCTCATTTTCTGTCTGGTTTGTAGTCTGGCCAAGCGGGAGGAGGGGTATGATTATGGCTAAGCGGAGTGGGTAGAAGGAAAGCAGCAACTTCTTTTGTTCCTTTCCTTTCAGACCTGATATTATCCTAAAGAAGAGAGTACAAAATGACATTGCATCCCTCCTGCTGGGGAGAGTGCAGAATTGGTCATGGGCAATTGTGAGCGCTGAGCTGACATAGTACCCTGGTGACCTGAACGAGTTAATGCATTGTCCAGAAGCTCTAATTTACAACCAGGAAGGATCTGGAGCATTGAGAGGCAGACTGAATAGGTCCATTTTTACCCATTGTGATTTCAGTGACAGGTCCGGTTTGCTCTAGTCTAAACTGACTCACCAAATCATGCATTCAGACAATTAAATCACTGACCCTTTGACATGTTGTAGAATCTCTGCAATGTAACACGGCACTGTCACTTCAGGTCCCAGCTTAATGTGCCCTTTACTTGCCAGTCCTCTTCTCTTTTTAGGCATTTTGCACAAAATGTCTTCTTTGACACTCATTTTAAAATAAGATATTAATATTGTTTCTTATCTTTCTATTAGCCTATGAACGCAACATCTAGCCTATAAGCCTGCAATGAAAACAGATATACAACCAGACATACAGCTAATCCTTTTGATTATAAGATTTGTACCTCTTTAACACCCCAGTACTGCGTCAAATCTATTGGTCTCTTCGTGTAGAACTTTCTTAATGTATAATAATTATTACATCATTTTACCTACTGATGATAAAACACAACTCTGATCAAATATATAGCCAAAAACAATTAGGAGACAATGTTTCTAGAGTAGCTCATAACACTGATAAATATTATATCTGGAAAAAAAGTCAGTACTCTTTCAATCAAAGGACATGTTGGAAAAGTAGTCCCTATAACAACAGGTGTTCAGGGTTACATGGGAAAGCTCCAGCACTTCTGCGAGGGTGATTCGTGCAGAAACAGCCATGACACTGCTGGATGGAATAGGACAGAAATGTGCCTACCTAAGTAGAGATAACAACTGAGAAGTTAGAATACTCTTGGCAAAGAAGACATAGACAAGCTACAGATAAGAAAGAGAAACCTAGTTAGGAAACGAGCTGCCAGACTCTGAGAGAAGGGTTCTTTGGCCCCACTGGTTAAACTGTGTCACCAGAGCCATAGTATGGAGAAAATGGAATTTGGTTATAGTACTATACATCTTCTATTATTTGTTATGCAAATATTTACAGTGGAATTCTCTATAACACTCATTATAGAGTTTGGGCTCATAATTCTGAAAGGATCCTTCTGTTCTAAGGAGCCTTCTTCCCCTCCTCCAGATACCGATATTAGCATATGATCTAGTGGGCCCACGTTCTAGATTTGAATGCCCACGTGAACAAAACCCTTTTCCAAATCCTGTTTCATTGAAGGATAAATCTTTCTTAGCGTTTTCTGTAACATACAAGCCTTAACAATCAAGAGTTCCAGGCTGGCACTGGACTTTCCCATATGATCTTTATTCTAATGTGTTCCAAAAGCATAGGTTAACCAACTCAGTTTTTCAGATTTGAAGTGTTTCTGTGGCTTAAAAATAAATAAGGTTATGACAATAGAATCACACTTATTGGATATAAATATAATGAGTCTGCCTTGGAAATTTAGGGCATGTCATAACTATGCTTATGGTAGTATATTACAAAAATTTGATAAAATTTTTCAGAGAATGTTTTCATTAATTTAAAATCCCCAGAAAATAAATATGTGTTCATTTGGCATACATTATTAATTCTGTTTTATTAAGTACAGATTAAAATCAGCAGGATAACTAGGTGTTACCCAAATATTTCAACTTAAGAAGAACAAATGCAAAATATCTGGTCTCCTTACAATAATACAATACAATAGATTATTAAGCTGATCTCTTTATAAAACTGATGATTTGCCTATTTAGAACCTTTTGGTAGAACACAATTAGGAAAATCAAGATATTTCAGTCTAACATGAGAATTCTATGAAAGCAACAATTATCAAAGTAGATAGAAGAATTATTATATTGTATTATTAATTAAATGTTAGCCAGGAATATTTTATTATTAAAACTATAAAGATATCAGAAGAAAAGAAAAAAATTAGAGATTTCTACTCTTCTTTTATGACCACAACTTTTTTAAGACTGTAATCTCCTGAAACGGTCCAACTCTCTGTTACTCCAGAGGACAATTTAGAGAAGATATTTTATAGAAACATATGTCTATGATAGTAATTTCATTAATGGTTGTGCTTCTACATTACAGATTAACTTCAGTGTAGATAAAAGTGTATCCAGCATTTTCAAAACAGACGTCATCCAACCATGCAACGGCTTTATTCCAATCCCCTCACTCTGGTCAAATCCTTCTGCATAAGATCCTAAAAATAGTCTCACTTGAACCTTTAATGGAATTCTTTTAATTATTCCCTTTTTCACAAGTTTGATTCTTTGCTTGCATTTTAACTGCACAATTTCATATATTTTATACAGACTGGTTGCAGTTAGCTAAAAAATAAGTCTACATCTTCTGAATTCTTTACAATTGCAATCAAAGAACTAGTAAAGCAAACATAAAAAATCATGTTACTTATGAGTGGTGCACACAGATGTTTATTATGCTATTTATTATAATTTTCACTATTTTTTCAAAATTAAAAGCATTAATGGTAGTGTTAATTGGATAGAGGGTATAAAAGAAGGGTTGTAGAACCAGGAGTGGGTTGAGAGTTGGAGAGAACAGAGAGGAATTAAGAGGCAAGAGCTTGTGGAGAGGTCAAAAAGCACATGTGGTGGGGAAACCAGAAGGCAGGATTTAGTTCGGATAATAGGATCTCAGCTTTCAAGATGGGAGAGATGGGACTTCTCCTTGGGGAAACAAGGCCAGAAGCTGTCTATGGAAGAAAACTAGTGAGACATGATGGCAAAGTAACCAGAGGATAAAAAGTCAAGATGTGGTAACAAAACCCATAAAAGTTGATGTTAAAGTTGCCGAGGATGATAGCAGATAAAGATTAAAAGTCATGTGATAAAGTTCTCACATATATTTGGAGGTGAGAAGTAAGAAGAAAAGGCAATGCAGAACAAGGACCCATGTTGTTGTAGGACAGAAAGAGTGTAGCTTAATTTCATGGCATATGGCTCAATGGCAAGGCATAGCTGACAACATACCTAGAAGGGGAAGTGGGAATCCAGGAGAGTGCTGGATACAATTATTGGCTTAAGAAGATACATGGATATGTAATGGTGGGGAGGGGAAAGGGAGGCAGGCAGAATGGAAAAAAATGACTTCAGTTTGAGAGAGGTTTGAAGAAACTCTTTCAGAGGAAACCCTTTTTAGAGAAAATAGATATTTTATGGAAGTAGATATTAAGAATCCAGAAAAGTATTAGGGTTACCTGGAGATGTCAAAAAGATATAGTTTTCAGAGGGAAGGGTAAGAGTAAGTAGAAGGAAGTTCTTCCCTCTAGGAAAGAGCAAATTTAAATCCTAGCAGGTGATAACTGATTAGAGGGAATTAACCTACAGCAATGGTGTAAGACTCTCATGGCAATATAAAGGGAACCAATAAATCAGTACCTGTCTATATTCAGGCCATTTAAGACTATTTAGGATTTTGTTTTATATAATGTTCCTGCAAATGCTTATCAAATGGGCGATTTCAGATTCAGACTTGATAGTAGGACTTCATCATTAATGCAGCACAGAATATGCAAATTAAGTTGTTTTCATTCTGCATTATTTCTTTTTATCTTCAAACATGTTCTTTGGGAAAATTCTTATTAACAAGCACTGACTTCGGATGCTATGACACAAAAGGAGAGAGAGCCAAGGATTTGTTCTGTATTTGCTTGTTTTTTGAAATTAATTATCTAATTGTCAGTATACCCATCTGAAAGACAAGCTTTCTGATATTGCAAGTGTTGAGAATTACACACTTGCAATGACTCCCCCCCCCCCGCCCAATGAGTATCTCAAGACCCAACATAAACCAACTCCTATTTCTGTTTGACCAAATGACTGACATTTCTGTGTACCCAAAAATCTGTACCTTCATCACAGACAAGCTATAATACAAAACTCCTGTTTGTCTATTCTAGGAAATTACTAAGAAAACATAACCCCAATCCTTTACTCTACACTAGGTACCAAAATAATTTCACAGCTGATTTAAAGCTCTTACCCTCATCTTCATGCCCCAAGTGCAATGTGACCTGTCTAGCCAGGAAACTATCAGAGCATTCTCTCTCTTCCTCTTTCTGCAGTGTGTTCTCCAGCTCCCAGCAGTGGTCTGTTCCCATAGTTAACCTCACAGACAAGATAAAGCTTTCTTGCCCAATGAAGCAAGAAGGAAAAAAATCTGTGTCTGAAAATGTACCTCTGCCTCAAATTTTTTTTTCCAGAAATAGATATTAATCCTGCCCCTTTGCCCACTCAGCCAATAGTCAAAGAACCTCAGAATATAAAAATTCTCAGTAATTTTCTATGTTGCTTCCATCAAACTATTTCATTACATATGACTAAAATGGAGTAGGGAATAGAAAATAGTATGTATTCACCTCTGGAATGATCTCATATATTTTCTGAGCCAGAGATCCCACTGGCTTCTCTTATGTGCAATTTAAAGATGCCTAAAGAAATGACTAAGTATTTATGGTTCAGTTAAAATGTAAAAGCTTTTTCTTCTACTATTCAATACCTACTGCAAAAATACTACTGCAATGTAAGTTACATATTATAAAAGTGATTTCTCAGCCGTGGGGAGAGGTCCATTTAATCAAATCATTGTCAGAAATGTAAGATCTTCAGGGCCATGATAAAAATCCCCCAACCTCTTCTTTTAGGTTGGGACTGTGACTTGCCCAAGTCCATATAATTGGCAACAGAACTGTGAAAGATGGTAGTTCTCCCAGACCCTGGTCCAACATTTTATTCATTTATTCCCTTAACTCCATGATTTCCCCCATATCCATCCTTCCCATCCCCCCAGTCAAACTATGGGCTTCCTAGTCTATGAACCAATTGCTTGAAACTCTTTCAAAAAGAAAGTTAGTTCTGCAAATTCTAAACGTGAAAAACAAACAAAAAACCCCAAAAGTTAATAGTCACAAGAGATTTATTTATATGATTATAATGTACCAGGCACCACAGAACAAAATTAATAAGATGGAAGCAGTGGAGATAGGAAGGCAGATTTTGTTCATAGAGGGAAGTTTCAGAGTTTGAGCTCATTACTTATAAGCAACAAGGGGGATTATGTGCTAATATGCAGCTGAGACTGAAAAGTCCAATAGACCAGCCAAGAAATAACAACTAAAAGCAAAACAACAAAATCTATCTGAGGTCTTCAAAAGAGTTACATGATAACATCTCTTACACAAATAAATGATTCGTCTAATTTGAAAAAAAATGTTCAAAATCTAATGAGTTCTGAAATTTTTTTTCAGGGTGTGTATGTGTTTTTATCATGTGAGTACCAGTAAGGAAGGTTTCTTTTCAAAATGTGCATATAGTGAGGACAAAACTGCTGGATTAATGTGGACTGAGAAAATGGCTTGCTTTGTTAATATTGGGTAAAAAAGGTAACACAATTTTTAAAGCATTTAAAAATTTTACAAGGATGCAACTGACAATAAAATATCTCAGGAAAATTTTAGAGCATAAGTGGTAAAAGTGTGCATTTTTAGAAGTGGACATAGGACAACTTTGGATTTTGGTAGAGTTAGTACAAATTATTATGAAGCTTTTATAATTGCATAGAGAAATGTTAAATGTTTAGCTCAAGCTATTAATCACGTAACATGATATACATCTTAGTAAATTTGAGTTAATGAAGACAATAAAATTGTACTATATGATTGGAAAGATGAATATGTTTTATAACTTCTTTTATTTCACATAATTTCATTTTATATTGTATGTAATCAACTTGAATCCTCATATTTTTAGTAAATCAGTTACATATTGTTAAAAATATCTTTATGTAAGAAATAAAGTTAGCATAAATTTGTCTGCCTTAATCGTAAATAGAAAGAAATATCTAGGAGCGCCTGTGTGGCTTAGTTGTTAAGCAGATGCCTTTGGCTTGGGTCCTGATCCCAGAGTCCCAGGATCAAGCCCCACATCGGGCTCCCTACTCAGCGGGAAGCCGGCTTCTCCCTCCCTCACTCCCCCTGCTTATGTTCCTTGTCTAGCTGTGTTTCTCTCTGTCAAATAAACAGATAAAATCTTTAAAAATAAAAAAAAATTAAAAAGGAAGAAATATCTATTGTACTTTGCAATTTATTCCTTTCTTCCTTCCTCTTTTTCGTTTTTGTTGCTTTTTGGTTTTTGGGTCAGAAGGTATGATTAGGTAGATACTGTAACAGGTGACTGTGTCATCTAGTGGAAAGACTAAGAAGTTTGGAGTTTGACTCCTGACTTTGCCCCCTTCTCATGTTTTATCTTGGGTGAGTTATTTTTTAATTTTCAGAATTAGTTTCCACATTTGTAAAGTGAGATTAGCAATCAAGTGTGTCTATTACTCAGCATAGCAACTGGCACATGACGGATAGTTATTATTAATTAATTTAGTCATCATTAATTATTACACCCTGACTAATAGCTATTTGCAACATATAATTCTAAAGGATGTGGGCTTCAGTTACTGATAGACTTTTATAGATTTGTTCATCTGTTTGCTAGACTCAGCCAACATGGCCTAGTAGACATGGATTTTAAATATGAATAATAATTTAAAGTATTTTGACAGTTGTCTTAAAAAATTAAAAAAATCTTTTATAAGTGTCTTTTATTTATGTTGCTGATATTTTTAGATTATTTAAGAAATGTCCACTTCCATATGAAATTTAATAAGTGTTATAATGTATCTGAAAGGGAAGTATTTGAACTGGGCTGGGCATGGGGCATGGTCAAAGGAACACTAAGACCACTGTCTTCAGGGAACAGAGACCCATATACAAAGAATGACATGACGTGATACATGCATTGATAGAAGTATAATTATCCCTCCCCATATCTGGTTCCTCTTATCAAAATTCTAGTTTACAATCTATATACCATTTTATATCTATAAAAATATTGTAAAAATTGCCTATATGTGAATCAATCCTTTTCAGAATGTAGAGAAAGTGGAGCCTGAGGGTCCAAGAGAAAGAACACATAGCAGAAAAAGCTTAGGAGTTTTTGTTAGGTAATCCTGGGAAAGACAATATAAAATGGAGTCTTAGAATTAGGACTGACCCCTAGAAAAGTTCATTCATTCATTTTTTCTTAAGAAATATTAATTGAAAAAAAAAAAGATATACTAGTTGAGCTCCTACCATGCACTAGCTACCATTCCAGGAGGTTGAGATTCAGGAACAGAAGAGAAAAAATTAAAAAGATATCTACCCTGATGTCTAGATAAGGTATAAGTTTCATGAGAAAGGAGACCCTGTCTTTCTAGTTTAATAGTATGTTCAAAAATAGTGTCTAGGGGTGCCTGGGTGGCTCAGTTGGTTGAGCGACTGCCTTTGGCTCAGGTCATGATCCCGGAGACCCAGGATCGAGTCCCACATCAGGCTCCCTGCTCTGTGGGAACCCTGCTTCTCCTTCTCTCACTCTCCCTGCTTGTGTTCCCTCTCTGGCTGTGTTTCTCTCTGTCAAATAAATAAAATCTTTAAAAACAATAGTGTCTAATTCTTAGTATATAGTGACAAAATATTGGTAGAATAAAATAAAAATAAAGAGATACTTTCAAGAGTGAAGAGTATTATTGGGGTTTGGGATAGGGGACTGCCTTCCACATGTTGGTCAAGGAAGGCCCCTGTAAGATGGTACCTTTGAATTAATAATTTATGTCCAAATCTCTCTCTTATTTTTCATAAGATCAAATTACATCAATGCTAGATCATTTGATACTGTTCCACAGATCTCAAACACTATGACATGTATTTCTTTGATTCTTCAGTTTGGGCAACATCTGTTCCTCTGTCTTTCAACTTTACTGATTCTTCCCTCTACCATATCCAGCCTCCCATAAAGCTTATCCCATTAATTTTTCATTTCTGACACAGTATTCTTCATTTATTTCCATTTGGATCTTTCTAATACTTTACTACTCCGATAAAATTCTGTATCTTCTCATGAATGCTCTTCCATTGGATTTTTTTATTTCACTTTTATCATGGCAATTTTAAAATCTCTATCTGATAATTCCAATTCTATCTCTGGATCTGCTTCGACAACCTATAAGAAAACCTGCTTGACACTGGGTCACATTTTTTTTTTCAGGTCTTGTAATTTTTCATTGTATGCCAGATAGTTTGTACAAAAGAACAGTAGAAGGATTCCTGGGTGATTCAGTCAGTTAAGTGTCTGGCTCTTTTTTTTTTTTTTTTTTTTTTTTAAGATTTTATTTATTTATTTGATGGAGAGAAACACAGCTAGAGAGGGAACACAAGCAGGAGGAGCGAGAGAGAGGGAGAAATAGTCTTCCTGCTGAGCAGGGAGCCCAATATGGGCTCAATCCTAGGACTCTGGGATCATGACCTGAGCCTAAGGCAGATGCCCAACAACTGAGTCACTCAGGCGACCCAAGTGTCTGACTCTTGATTTTGGTTCAGGACATGATCTCAGGGTTGTGAGATAGAGCCCTGCATTGGGCTCCAGGCTGGGCAGGGAGCCTTCTTAATATTCTCCCTCTCCCTCTGTTCCTCCATCCTCCAAAAAGAACAGTAGAGACTTACCTATATAATAACTATCCTCACAAAAGTATGCACCTCTTCTATTATCAGGTTGGTAATGTAGAGACTGAGTTGATGAAATCTGTTGTTGAGTCTGGGCTTTGTTGTGGTTTTACTTGGATTCAGCTTTTCATTGGCCTCAAATTTTTTGATGGCTGAATCAGAATTCTTTTCAGTAGGACTTGGGAATCAAGCCCCAGAAAGCCTCCAGAGTCTCTTTATTATGGTTAGGCCAGCCACCAACTTTCCAATCCATGGGATATCTTTTGCTGCTTACGGACCAGGTGCCAGCTTTTGTGTTGCTAAGGAGTTCTCCTGGCTCTGCAGTCCCACACTGGCTTTCTGTGCTTCAGAACATCTTTCTGCTGAGCCTCCCTTTCTTAAACCTTCAAAAGAGCCACTGCAGCACATCAGTGAAGGCCTAGAATGCCTTGCAGCCTGAGCCTTCAGCAGAGTTCTGACCTGTAATTGGAGAGTGCTGTGCCTACCTTAGAGAGGCTCTCTCTCACTCAGGCTGTTTAGCCCCACATCTGGTAGGCTACTCAATGAAGTAACTCGGGAAAGACTCAGTTGCCAAAGGCTGACAAGGTCTGTGTCTTGGCTACTTATATTTTCACACATCAGACCACTCCAAACACATCCATTAAATGTTCTTTAAAACCTCACTGGTTTCACTGTGATGACTTCCTTTCCCTCTCACCATTCCTGCAGGGAGCAAAGCAGTCATGTGTTTCTTCTCTCTGAAAAAGAACTTATCATTCTCTGGAATTTAGTTCATGTAGGTTAATTTGCACTCTCAGATCTTTGCTAGGCTTTTTTTTTTTTTTTAAGGTTTTATTTATTTATTTGAGAGAGTGTTTGTGTATATAAGCAAGGGGGAGGGGCAGAGGGACAAGCAGACCCTCCACTAAGCACAGAACCTGACAATGGGCTTGATCCCGGGACCCTGAGATCATAACCTGAGCAGAAAGTCAGAGGTTTTACTGACTGAGCCACTCAGGCCCCCCTCTGATAGGTTTTTAAAACCCCACTTTGCAGTTTATCTGACTTGTTCTGCTTGTTAGGGTGAGAGTGGCAAGTTCTCTGGTTTTCTACATCTGAAGGAGAAGCAAAAGCCCAGCCTGAATTTCAAAGTAACAAATCTAACCATACTGTATCTATCCTGGCTGTTTGAATTGGGAAATTTGCAGGTGTTAAGCAGAGACAAAGCAACAACTCTGTATCAAGACATGACACCAAACCCTGGAGTTAAATAGTAGGTATGAAAGTCTATGAAATGTGAAGTATTTGAGGTGCAATTGTAGTCCAGGTAACACAAGAATTACTGGTAGATAGTGTTATATGTCATTGTTTGTGTGATTTCTACACTGTTTCCAACAATTCATTAAAAAAGTGATCACACGCATAGTTTTTCCAATCTGTAAATGTGTTCACTTCCTATGTTAAGGCACCTTTCCCTATACCTTGTAACCCCAGAGCTATAACTAAATTTATGATTTAAACTAAATCAAGCACAAACAGTCACTGATCATTTTAATATTGGGGATTTTAAAGACACATTATGAAGAAATCAAAATGCAAAAAGCAGCACAAAGTTAAATTAAATTATTTATTATGGAAAGATTAGTCAATCTAGGTACTTCCTTAACTTTTGCATGAATAAAATATTATACAAAACTTCCTTTTGGGTGATCAGTATATAGATCAGAAATTCCCCGAAGAAGCTATATTAATAAAGTTAACTCATTCCTTATTAACGCTCCAG
The DNA here is from genome assembly GCA_004023965.1 of Spilogale gracilis. Taxonomy (NCBI): domain Eukaryota; kingdom Metazoa; phylum Chordata; class Mammalia; order Carnivora; family Mephitidae; genus Spilogale; species Spilogale gracilis. The sequence goes on from PITA01000469.1 coordinate 59,040, forward strand.
GCATTTTAACAACATGCGAAGTGAAATATCCACCTCAAAAATGACTTTAATGATAAGTTATTTCTTTGCTTCGCATACACAATGGATAATTAGTTCAGGAAAAAAATCTCAAAGGGAGAAAAAATAGCCAACTGTGAAATTCACAAATACTTTTCTTGGATTGGGTACAAATGCTATTCAGGCCAATACCAGGGATGCATAAATTCTTTCTATCCTATTTACAATCCAGTCCTGATTAGTTAAGAGCTCATTTTCCAGTTTGTGAATTATCTAGGTCTTTGATTCTTCTCTTCCCTCTGGCTGATTACCTTTACCATTTCTCTGCTCATTAGCACCTCCACCAGAAGGGGAAGAAAATCCAGGTGAAAAGAAAGAGCAAATCATACATGAAGATTTTTGAGTACTCTGAAACTTGACTTTTAAGAAATAATAATTTTCTATTGTGTGTATACGTCAGATGTTCTGCTATCAATTTAAAAATCTACCACGTACAACCTGAGAAAAATCCTTAGAGAAATTACTTACCTTCATCCAGCTATCAGATTGTAGTATGAAATGAGGATGATATTCATGCCTTCCTTCCAAAGTTATTATGAGATCAACTCAGAGAAATAGAAGTTTGTGTACTACAAATGGCTATACAAAATTAATAAGTTAGTATGTCTTGATTTCCTAAAGTCCCTTTTTCAGTTCTTGCTTCTTATACTTCCCTTAAGATTTGGGGTTTGCCTTGGGAAAAGGCTCACTGCCAAAAGATCTCTTCTTTTTCTCTTTCTCCTCCTCCTCCTCCTCCTCCTCCTCCTCCTCCTCCTCCTCCTTCTTTTTGTTTTTAATCTTTGCTTTTATCTCTAACACAATTATGAAATGCACTCTTGGTATAAAAGTAGAAGATACTGGTAAAAATATCATATTCTTATTGCTTAATTCCATTCATTAATTCTTCCCTCTCTGTTACTGAACTGGGTAATTGCAAGTTGCTTATATAAATATGAATTATTCTTACTAAAATGGCCCTCATTCTAATGTATATTTTCGAAAATAACTTTGGTTCTTAAAATGAAGACAAATCCCATTGAATACAATTTTCAGTCATTTGGCGGGTTTATTGTACATATTTGTTTTATCGAAGTTTACCTCACTTCTAGGAATGTTTGGACTGTCTGGTGATTAAATTAGTTGTCCAAGGCCTCTGGGACCATTCTCCTTTTAGCTGGTTTACAATTAATTAGATCTTATTTGTGGGTCTCAGATACAGCCTCAAATTCTGCTTAAATGGAATCAATTATCCAACCATAAATAATGGTTAAAATGAAAAACAGTCATTATAACACAGTATACAAACCTTTAAAACAGCACTGCTAATTTTTTGTTCGTTTGTTTAACTATCTTAAAGAATAAAGAGAATATTTTCAAGTAAATGTCTTAAAAGACCTGAGGGGAAAATATGAAAATAGTTCCTTGTGAAAAATAAATCTCTGGAATATTCCCTGTAGGGTACAATGTAAAAGAATAAAATGTCTAATGGCAAAAAAAGAAGCCGGGCGGGAGTGGGGGTTGTTGTCTATCGGGAAGTGCCCATCCCCCCCCCCCGAAAGTAACATAGGATAAGTAGTTTGTAATGAAATATAAATGCAACACATATAATTTCAGTATCTTATGCTAAATAAAAACCTTTATATTACCTCCTACTTTTAAGCCTCTCATAAAACAGTGGTGCTTTCTTCTAAGATGTTTTTAAGGGGACACTTTAAATAAAAATATTTATTTTAGGACTTGCAGGGGGCGAGGGGAGAAGAGTAGAAAGTTTTACTTTATCATTTATGCTCTCCTGGTTTCCTGAATATGTTAGGAGAAGAATGCATTTGAGTTTTCCACAAAAATGTTAGAAATGATGAGGGATTACCAAATTGGTATTAAGTGAGCCCACTGAACAAAGCTCCAACTGTTTGAGTATGGGTTTGGTTTCATTTTAAGACATAGTCTGGTTCTATAGCAAACATACATAACTTATAAATTGTTTCCGTCGCCTCTCTCATGAACTAGTTTATACCAAAAAAGAGTTTAAATTCAATGCATCATCACCATCTGCAGGGTCTCTTTCAGCATGGTTCAGTGTGTTCCATGCCATAATATGGAGGAGACAGTACTGTTACCCAAAAGGCAGTCTGACCAATTTACAAAGATAAGGGGAGTTTGAGAAAAAGGATGCTGTAGGCAGTTAGTGCTTGCAAAATGTGACTATGTAAAGAGGTTTGATAAATTTTCTTCTGATTTTTCCTTTACCAAAAGACATGGATGGCTAGCATTTTAATCTCCCACAAAGCAGAAGCTCAAAAATCGACTCAACATTTCTTTTTTATCTTAACACAGCATAAGGTCATTTTAACCTGTTAATTCCCATGTGTCAGTATCAAAGTGAATGTGACCAATATGCTAGATAATTTTGTGGAGGGTAATAATTGGCTGGTGGCTGAGACAATGGGATAGGGATTGAGGAGCTCAGTGACAGGAGATTACCCATCCCACTAAAACCAGAATTAATTACCAGGACACATTCTATGGGAAGTGCCATTATAATTTCAAATTGAACCTGTTTATATTATTTATTCAAAGATTTTATTTATTTATTTGAGAGACAAAGAGTGAGTGAGAGAGAGCATGAGAGGGGAGAAGGTCAGAGGGAGAAGCAGACTCTGCACAAAGCCAGGAGCCCAATGCAGGACTCGACCCCAGGACTCTGGGATCATGATTGAGTCAAAGGCTCTTAACCAACTGAGTCTCTTAACCAACTGAGCCACCTAGGTGCCCTTGATTCCTGTAGTTTTAAAATAAGTTTTGAAATGAGAAATTTTTAGACTTCCAAATGGGTTCTTTTTAAATGGTTTTGGCTACTATAAACTCCATAGGAATTTCAAAATCAGCTTATGAAATTCCACCAAAAAATAATGCTAACATTTTGATTAGGATTGCATTTTATCCTTACAACAGTATAGGGATACTTGACATCCTAAAAATATGAACTCTTCCAATCACTGAACACAGTATAGCCTCCCATTTATTTAGGTCATATTTGATTTCTATCAGCAATATTTTGTAGTTTCCAGAGGTCATGTCTTTCACATCTTTGTCAGATTTATCTCTATTTCATTTGTCTGTTGCTATTGATATATTAATATAACATGATATATTTATTTCAGTTTCCAATTGTCTATTGCTAGCATATAAAAAGTATGATTGATTTTTATAAGCTGATATTGTATCTTGTACCCTTGATAATGAACTCATTCATTATTTAAAGTAGTATTTTGACAGGCCATGACCAGGATGAGGTAAGTCAGGCACTCTCCTGGGGTACAAATTTAAGAGAGTACAAGAAAAGTTGGTAATGAACATAAACATAATTTTAATGTAATATTTTAAAAAAATCAAATATGAGGGCACATGGATGGCTCAGCCAGTTAAGTGTCTGCCTTCAGCTCAGGTCAGGTTCCCAGGGTCCTGGGATGGAGCCCTGAATCAGGCTCCCTGCTCAGCAGGGAGTCTGTTTCTCTCTCTGCCTGCCACCTCCCCTGCTCATACTCTCTCTCTCTCTCTGTCAAATAAATAAATAAAATCTTTAAAAAATCAAATCTGAAAACAACAGTCTGTAAGCTAGCTGCCTGATTTTGTAAATACAGTGGTTTTTATTGGTATATTTAATCACATTTTCTACATAAACAATCACGTCATCTGTGAATGAAAAAGTTTCACTTTTTCCTTTGAAATCTGCATATCTATTTTTGTTGTTGTTCTCATTCTCCTATTTAACAGGATAGAAACTTTAGCACAATATGCAATAGAAGCGGTGACAGCAGATACCCTAATCTTATTGCTCTTAGAAAATATTCTCTTTCACCATCAACTATGATGTTAGCTTTGGGTTTTTTGTTTGTTTTTAATACTTTTCACTAGGTTAAGGAATTACCCTTCTATTCTTAGTTTGCTGAAATTTCTTTTAAATTAGAAAGAAATTTTTAGATTTCTTCAATTTTTTCTTATTTGGTTTATGGAAATAATCATACAATTTATATTGTTCTCTTTGTTGCTATTATTTAGTTTGTCATTTCTGTGAATTACAATAGTCTCAAATGTTATACCTACTTAGAATTCTTGGGATAGACCTAATTTGTTCATTACAATCTGTATTTATTATTGGATTATATTTGTTAAAACTTGTTTAGAACTTATGCATCTACGTTCATGAAGAACAATGGTCCACACTTTTCCTGTCCTGTCTTTGTCCAGTTATAATACTAGGGTGTTGGCACCATAGATTTAGTTGGGAAGCATTCGCTCTGTTTTACTTTCCTGAATAAGTGTGTATAGAATTGGCATTATTCTTTCATAAATGGCTGGTAGAATCTACTTGTGAAGTCATCTGAGCATGCAGTTTTCTTCATGGAAATGTTTGGAAATATAAATTCAATTTCTTTTACATTACCTATTGCTTCTTGAAGAAGCATTGATAATTTGTGTCTTTCAAGGACTCTGACCAGTTCATTTGCATAAAATCATTGATAATATTCTATGGTTTTTCTTTTAATATGCATAGAATCTGCAGTGGTGCTACTTCTCTCATTTCCTATCTGATAATTTGTGTTTCTTCTCTCGTTTTTCCTTTATCAATCAGGTTGTTTATCAATTTCAGTTGTTCTTGCAAGGAATTTTGCAAAACTTCCCTTGATATTCTCTATTATTTTTTCTTGCTATCTTATTAGTTTCCTCCACTGGTCTTCATTATATCCTTATTTACTTTGAGTTCAGTTTTGTCCTCTTTTTCTAGTATTTAGTAGTGGAGGTAGCAATAATTAATTTGAGAATTTTCTTCACTTCTGATTACATGTATTTGATGCTATAAACTTCCCTACTAATAATACTTTCATGACATACCAAAATTTTTAGTATTTTATATTTTAATTTTATTCAATTCAAAATAATTCCAATTTCTCATGATTTTTTTCTTTATTTAAAGGTTATTGATATGTATTGTTTACTTTTAAATATTTTGGAGACTTTCCAAATACATACCTGTTGTGGTCAGACTACATTCCTTGGATGAACTGAACTCTTTAAAATTTAAGACTTCTTTTATTGCACAGAATATGGCCTGTTTTAGTAAATGGTATGGATGTATTTGAAAAGACTGCATATTCTGTTGTTATTGGATGACATGTCCTATAAATGTCAATTAGATAAGCTGATAGCATTTTTCAAATTTTGAATAGCCTCACTCCATTGTTTTATTAATTACTTACTGGTAGGTATGGGAATAAACTGCGATTCTGAGTTTTTCTATTGCTCCTTCCTGTTCTATCAGTTTTTGCTTCATGTATCTTAAAATTTTGTTACTAAGTGCATAGACCTTAGGATTGCTATCATTTCTGGATGAACTGACCATTTCATCATTATAAAATGATTCCTTTTGTCCCTGGTAATAATCTTTGCTTTGATATCTGCTTTGCTATTAATATGACAAGATCTTTTTTTTTTTTTATTAGAGTTATCATGGTACATCTTTTTCCATTGCTTCAACTTTCTATTTGTGTCTTCATATTTAAAACCCTTTTTTTTTTTTTGTAACCAGTATATATACTGGAGTCATGCTTTTCCATCCAATCTGAGTATCTCTGCCTTTTAATTGGGGTTATTTATTTATTTATTTATTTATTTTTATTGTGTTGTTATTCACCATAAAATACATCATTAGTTTTTAATGCAGTGTTTCAAGATTCATTGTTTATGTATAACACCCAATGTTCCATGCAATACATGCCCTCTTTAATACCCACCCATCCTGCCCACCCCCCTCCTCTCTAAAACTCTGTTTGTTTCTCAGAGTCCACAGTCTCTCATGGTTCATCTCCCCCTCTAATTTCCCCAATTCACTTTTTCTTTCCTTCTTTTAATGTCCTCTATGCTATTCCTTATGTTCCAAAAGTAAATGAAACCATATGACAATTGACTTTCTCTGCTTGACTTATTTTACTCAGCCTAATTTCCTCCAGTCCCATCCATGTTGATGCAAAAGTTGGGTATTCATCCTTTCTGATGGCTGAGTAATATTCCATTGTATATGTGGACCACATCTTCTTTATCCATTCATCTGTTGAAGGGCATCTCGGCTCTTTCCACAGTTTGGCCATTATGGATATTGCTGCTGTGAACACTGGGGTACATCTACATCTGTATTCACTACATCTGTATCTTTGGGGTAAATACCCAGTAGTGCAATTGCAGGTCATAGAGTAGCTCCACTTTTAATATTTTGAGGAACCTGCACACTGTTTTCCAAAGTGACTGTACCAATTTGCATTCCCACCAACAGTGTAAGAGGGTTCCCCTTTCTCCACAGCCTCTCCAACACTTGTTGTTTGCTGACTTGTTAATTTTGGCCATTCTGACTGGTGGAAGGTGGTATCTCAATATGTGTGTGTGTGTGTGTGTGTGTGTGTTAAAGATTTTATTTATTTATTTGACATAGAGAAATACAGCTAGAGAGAAAACACAATCAAGGGGAGTGAGAAAGGGAGAAGCAGGCTTCCAGCTGAGCAGGCAGCCTGATGCCGGGCTTAATTCTGGGACTCTGGGATCATGACCTGAGCTAAAGGCAGATGCCTAACAACTGAGCCACCCAGGTGCCCCCTTAATGTGGTTTTGATTTGACTCTCCCTGATGGCTAATAATAATAAACATTTTTTCATGTGTCTGCTAGCCATTTGTATGTCTTCATTGGAGAAGTGTCTGTTCATGTGTCTGCCCATTTTTTGACATGATAATCTGTTTTTGGGGTGTTGAGTTTGAGGAGTTCTTTATAGATCCTGGATATCAGCCCTTTGTCTATAGTGTCATTTGAGAGTATCTTCTCTTCTTCGGTGAGTTGCCTCTTTGTTTTGTTGACTGTTTTCTTTGCTATATGGAAGCTTTTTATCTTGATGAAGTCGCAAAAGTTCATTTTTGATTTTGTTCTTCTTGCCTTTGGAGACGGGTCTTGAAAGAAGTTGCTATGGCCAGTGTCGTAGAGGTTACTGCTTCCCTTCTCCTCTAGGATTTTGATGGATTCCTGTCTCCTGCTGAGGTCTTTCATCTATTTGGAGTTTAACTTTGTGTATGGTATAAAAGAATGGTCGAGTTTCATTCTTTTATACATAGCTGTCCATTTTTCCCAGAACCATTTATTGAAGAGACAGTCTTTTTTCCACTGGATAATTTTTCCTGCTTTGTCAAAGATTATTTGACAGCCAAGGTGCACCCAACTCCTTCACAGGTCCCAGAAAGAGAAGTCCTAATTGGGGATGTTTAGACCATTTATATTTAATGTGACTACTGATATAGTTAGCTTTAATTCTATCATCTTACTACAGGATTTCTATCTGCACTATCTCCTTTTTATAGCCTTTTTGTCTTTTTCTGCCTTCTTTTGGTTTGAGTACTTTGTATGATTCTATTTATACCTCTATTTTTGCTTTTTAGCTATTGTTAGCTTTTTTTTTTCTTTTTTAGATTTTATTTATTTATTTGACAGGGAGAGAGATAGCGAGAACATGAAGAGAAGCAGGGGACGTGGGAGAGGGGGAAGCAGGCTTCCTGCCAAGCAGGGAGCTCAATGTGGGGCTTGATTCCATGACCTTGGGATCACAACCTGCATGGAAGGCAGATGCTTAATGACTGAGCCAGCCAGGCACCCTATTGTTAGCTTTTTAGCATAATTCTCATGTACTATTTTATTGGTTGTTTAGAGCTTAGAGCATACATCTTTAAGTTATCAGTCTATCTTCAAGTGATAAAAAACTTTACATAAAGAGTTAGAAGCTTACAGTAGTATACTTCCATTTTTTCCTCATGACTTTTGTACTTTTATATATATTTTACCTTATAAACCACAGACTGTTTTATATTTTTGTTTAAACAAACAAAATTCACTTCTAAAGTGAATTAAACAAAATTTATAGTTACAAATTTTGGTACTCTTCATTCTTTTGTGTAGGTCCATATTTCAAACTAGCATCATTTTACTTTCTACCTAAAACATTTTAAAAAATATTTCCTGTGTTGAACACTGGGGTGGCTCAGTGGGTTAAAGCCTCTGCCTTCGGCTCAGGTCATGACCTCAGGGTCCTGGGATTGAGGCCCGCATCAGGCTCTCTGCTCGGCACTCCTCTCTCTCTGCCTGCCTCTCTGCCTACTTATGATTTCTCTCTGTTAAATAAATAAATAAAATCTTTAAAAAAAAAGTATAGGATTAAAAAAAATATTTCCTGTGGTGTCATCCCTCAGTCTTTTTGTGTTTGAAAAGAATGTATTTTCTCTATATTTTTGAAAGATATGTTTCTGAAATCTAGATGAACAGTTGTTATATTTTTCTTTTAGCTCTTAAAAGCTGTTGTCTTCTAGCTTGCATTGTTTCTGACAGCAAATCAAAACAATAAACTTTATATTTATTCTTCTATATGGAACATATTTTTTGTCTTTTAAAAGTTTCTCTTTGTCACTGGCTTGATTAATTTGATTATGATGTACTCCTTGGTGTAATTTTCTTCATGTTTCTTATGCCTGGAGCTCAAGTTTCTTGTTTGTTTGTTTGTTTGTTTGTTTGGCAAATGGGAAGGCCTATAGTTTTAGGTAAAACTGGAGCCATTTTTTTCTTCAAATTCTGAAAATTCCAGTACATATGAGGTCACTTGAAGTTGTCCCTAGCTCACTAATAGTATCTTTACTATACTCCCCAACACACCCCCACCCCCACATGCATTCTACTTTAATTTTTATTGATACATCTTCAAGTTGACTAATCATTTTTTCTGTAGTGCCTAGTATGCTGTTAATAACTACCAGTGTATTTTTCATCTTATTCATTGTAGTTTTCATTCCAGAAGTCTGGTTTAGTGGGGTTTTGTTTTTATCTATGTTCCTTCTCTTAACTTAGTTTTTGAACATACAGAATATAGTTGTAATGATACTTTAATACACTTGCCTGCTAATTTTAACATCCCATTAGTTCTGGCACAGATTTAATTGACTGATTTTCCTTTTATTCTGGGTTATATTTTCCTATTTTCTTACACGATAGGTAGTTTTTAAAATTTAAATTCAATTAATCAACACATAGTATATCATTAATTTCAGATGTAGTGTTCAACAATTCATCAGTTGCATATAACACCTGGTGCTCATCACATCATGTGACCCTCTTGATGCCCATCAACCAGCTACCCCATCCCCTAACCCACCTTCCCTCCAGCAACCCTGTTTGTTTTTCATGCTTAAGAATCTCTCATGGTTTGTCTCTCTCTCTGATAGATAAATTTTAAATGAATACCAGACACCGTGAACTTTATCTTCTTTGGTCCTAGATATTTTTGTATTCCTATACCCTTTAATTTTGTTCTGTTACAATTAAGCTACTTAGAGATATTTTGATCCATTTAAGTCTTGCTTTTAACGTTTGGTGAGCATGACTAAAGCAGTGCTCCTCGGCCTATGGCTAATTGTGACTCATAGGGTTTTTCAGTCTGGCTAGCAGTAAGAGTCATTATTCCCATATCCATTTAAGAACTGACTACTAGTCCCTCTAATCCATTCAGAAAGTTCTTTCTGCAGTCCCTTATAATTCACTCACATGCATGAGCTGATCTGAACTCTGCTAAACACTCAAAAGAGATATTCTACAGGTCTTGGGAGTATTCTCTATATGTAGCTCTCTGCTTTCTGGTGCTCTGTCTTGTGAATTCTAACCACCTTGGTCTTTCTGGACAGTTCTGTCTCCTCAGCTCAGAGAGATCTTTGGGTTCTGCTCCTGTAATGTGGCCTGGAAACCTTCTTCAGCAAAGGCATAGCTCAGTTTCTTAGTTTTCTATCTCTCAGTGACTACTACCTTTACTGACTGATGTCCCAGGTATTAAAAACTGTTGTTTCATTTATTTTATAAGTTATTTTTTAAGATTTTTTTTTTTAACAGAGAGAAACACAGCGAGAGAGGGAACACAAGCAGGGGGACTGAGAGAGGGAGAAGCAGGCTTCCTGCCAAGCAGGGAGCCCCATGTGGGACTCAGTCCCAGGTCTCCGGGATCATGACCTGAGCTGAAGGCAGTCGCTTAACCAACTGAGCCATCCAGGAGCCTCTATAAGTTTTCTTTTATATTGCTATCTCAGTTGGGATGGTAAATCCAGTCCCCATTACTCCATTTAAAATGTAGCTAATGTTTTCTTTTAGGAAACTAGGAATAACTTATCACAAACAAAAACAAAAACAAAACAAAACTTGGCTACAGGGAGCTAGAAACTAATCACAGAAAACTATGAGCTACACCATGTATTCTGATTCATCTTGGCTACACTTGCTTTGTGGAATTAAACATACTTAATATTTTTTTGTTTCTATGTTGATACTAAGAAAATAACTCATTATTTAAGTCTTGTTTCAACTGGAAACTAAGTCAAAAGAATGAATGATATTAAAGCACAGAAGTATAATGAATACAACACTGAACAAAGAATCAGACTTTACATTCTATATGGCATGTAATAAACTGAAGTTCAGAAGAATCATTAAAAAGCATACTTATAGTGAGTTAGTTTTTAATTTTTTAGTTGGTAATTATTTCTAAAGCAGTGACTTTTATATGAATTGTTCAAAAATGCTTTGAAAATCAACTGGTGATACACTTCAAGAGCTATAAACGTGCTATTAACCTTTGACTTACCAAATTCCTATCTCAGAATATTTTATGGAAACTAATTATTATTTTAAGTAGGAATAAAAGCTAAATGCATAAAGGTGTTCTATGCAATATAATTTATAGTGGTGAATAACTGCAATGTGCCAAACATATTACATATAATATCATTCAATCTGTACAACCTCTGAGAATAGTTATTGTCATTGCACAGATGAGAAAGTTGAGGCTTAGAGTGCCAATAAATAGCAAGTCAGAGGACAAGCTGAAATTCAAATCCATTCTGACTTAAAACCTCATGTCTTGGGTGCCTGGGTGGCTCAGAGGGTTAAGCCTCTGCCTTCAGCTCAGGTCATGATCTCAGGGTCCTGGGATGGAGTCCCAAATCGGGCTCTCTGCTCAGCGGGGTGTCTGCTTCCTCCTCTCTTTGCCTGCCTCTCTGCCTACCTGTGATCTGTCAAATAAATAAATAAAATATTTTTTAAAAAACAACAAAAAAAAACCCCCAAAACCTCATGTCTTTAGCTCTTAGATTCTATCAAGTCTAGGAAAACGAAAACAGATATCTGTTAGGACAATTAGATACAGACTATTTGACCTCCATCCACACTAACTTTTTAAATTTCCACTGCTATTATGATTAATTTTTATTTTATTTTTTGTAGACTAGATAGATCTTTTAAAATATCAATAAAGTAATGTCATCAGATAACTGTCCTGGATTTTAGCAAAGAAGGGAGGTTCAGAAGTATCTATGCCCTCTAGAATGCATGGTGGAAAGAAGGAAGGTGTTTCCTGGGGATATACTAACCTTCCCTTCAATACCTGCTCTAGAAGTTTCCTAATTTATTTAAAATAAATCAACGCGGGAATGTGTAGAAATCGACAGAAATAGAGACTTGTCAAGCTTAAGAAATTCCAGAGGGAGCAAAGGGGAATCCCTAAAGTGCAGGGTTGCTTACATTTCTGTTGGTGAATATCCTCTTCAGGATATGAAGGGGAAAGGGCCAAGGTCATTTTTATGCTTTATAAGCTCTGTGATAGGAAAACAATGGTTTAATAAAAAATAAAAGCAAAAATAACAACCCTGTACTGGTCATTGTTGGCCTGACAGCATATATATTATAGTGTTATCTGTTACTAAATTTTATCTTTCTAAATAGATTGGAGGGTAACAAAATCCCCATATGTCTAATGAGTGAGCCTTAATTATGAATAATGGAAAGAAAAGAAAGCCTTCTTCTGCTGAGTCGGCCTTCACGGTGCCTATAAGAAGACTGCAGGAGTTATAGGGTGATGAATATCCACTGAATAAGCAGTGAGCATTCTCCTTGCTTAGAGGATACATAGATCCAACGAATCTCCTGATTCCCTATTTTCAAATACAGAACTTAAGATGGGACCAGGTGACAGTTCAAACCAAGGTCCACACTGAGTCACTGACATTGTTTTCTAAAGTCAGCTACATCCCAGCAAGGAAGTAAATATTGAGCTATATAAAATGTCCTGTGCTAGGACTAATGATAAAATAATGGTTGGCTGATGACAGACTTCTTTCTTTGTCCAATAAAAAGATTTTGTTTTCTATTTGAGAGTCTGTGGTTAAGAGAGCTCAATATAATTGACCCATCTGAGTGGGTGGGTGAGGGAGGACTGAAATAACATATTACTCTTAAATCCTCAGGTTCTTTAGAGCCAAGTGAAATGCCTCTTCAAGGTGTAATGGGAAGATTTTCAGTTCCAGCGACTTCACTTGCTAGCTGGGTGACATAGTGCCTGCCCTGTGCAATGCAATATTTCCAAAAGTCAGTTTCCTCATCTATAAACTGAGGAAAAACTCTGCTTCACAGATATATGAAGCCCACAGTTCTTAGCATCGATAAAAGGCCCTCAAGTTCTAATACAGGATTTTTATAAATATTTAATGATGTAGGTCAAAGGCTATGAATAATGCTGGTTTTATATGCAGTAGAATTAATTGATGAACTTTAAACACACACACACACACACACACACACACACATTCTCTCTCTCATTGTATCCATGCCAGAATTTCTGAAATGACTGAACTAGGACAGGGTCTAACCATAAATACCTTTTCTGAAGTCCCCAAGTGATTCTAATATGTACCCAGAACTGAGAACCACTGGACACAAGTTCTTAATCTGAGGTACATACAATTCTTGATAGAATGCAGGAAATTCATGAACTCGGATGGTAAAAAAAATTAGTCCTTCATTTTCACTAACCTCTGCTGAAATTTGGTGTTTCCTCATAAATAAACAAACCGCAGCAGCCTATCAATACCTGTGACTTTGCCCCAACAGAAGCCACAGAAAACCACCACACAGTTGTCACAGACATCTCACCGTGTCACTGACAGTCACCACCATACGTTAAAGATTTTATTTATTTACTTGAAAGAGAGAGATCACAAGTAGGCAGAGAGGCAGGCAGAGAAAGCGGAGGAAGCAGGCTCCCTGCTGGGCAGAGAGCGGGATGTAGGACTCAATCCCAGGACCCTACGATCATGACCTGAGCCTAAAGGAGAGGCTTAACCCTCTGAGCCACCCAGGTGCCCTATTTCTAGTGACTTCTTAAAGAGGAATATGCATTACTATATCATATTCTTTCAAATGAGTTAAGCATTCTATTTCACTACAATGGGAATCCTTTGCAAACTACTGAATTGGGTTTTACACATTCAAAAACGTTCTGAAGAAAGGCTTTTAGGCTTCACAAGAGTGTACAAGGAGTCCATGACACACAGGGACACACATAGGGTTAAGAACTCTATATTTAGAGGCTATTGGTCAGGAAAGTACTTTCAAGAATGCTGATGAAGAACAACTTCTTTGGAATCATTGTATGTGCCATGCTGATTTCCCAGTAATGAACTGAGAAAGGGTTTCAGTAGAATGAGGTGTATTATAATAGGAGTATATTTACATATCAATTGTTCTTCCTTTATTAATTTCTCTAACAAAGCCATCACTCTCTTTTCTATCTTCACCAACTAATTCACTGCTGAATCCCTATCTTTTGCCTAACTCTTACTTTAGGTGCCACAAATGATAGAAAATGTCAGTCTTTGTTTGCTAATTCAGTGCATTCAGACAAAATGCAGCATGTATTTTTTTGGTAAAAATTTTTTTTTCAAAGTCTAAAATATACGGTTTCTAAGCCTTTTGCAGGGAGAATGAAAGGATTCACTTAAAATTGATTTCTGTAAGCCCTAATTATACAGTACATTTCATAATAAGCATTGCAAAATCTCAGCTTAGGAACAAAACAAAACAAAAAAACCCTCTTAGTAATAATTGTCACTACAATGATCAGTGTGCCAAATTTAATTCACAAATAAATAAAAGGAAACCTTGAAAGCTGGGCAGAAGTCTAGTATAAGTGCAAGCTTTAGTGTAACTCTGTGATTGTTAAGAAACAAGCCCTTAAAATATATTTCAGGGGTCTCGAGACCTTTATATGCAAGATGTTCTTCCAGCTGTCTCCTCAAGTTCATGGTCAACTGGTGCTTATTCTCTCTGGAAAGAGAGATACTAGCTACTGATGTCAGCTGACCTACATCCCTTCCCCACAACCCCCAGGATAATTTCTTTCTCAGAAGTTAGCCCTTGCTTAGAAGCTGCCGCAGTGGGTTGAATTATCTGATCCCTGTCATTAAAGGTGGCAGCCACGCACTCGAGAATGATGTGGGGAAACTCCAGTGAGAGTGATAATTAAACTTGGAAAATGAAGGCTCACCTTCTTTCATTCAGCTCATTGGGTTTGGCATCAGAGTAATTCCAAAACAGTGGGGGATATTCTACTCTCAGCATGGCAATATCTAGGTGCAACACATTATTTCTGTGGGTTCAAATGGGAATGCCATTTTAATTGTATTTAAAATGTTATCTTTGAGATGGGGGATAAAAATGTTAGAAATTAGTTCTAAGAATATAGAGAAAGAATAATGAGTATAATCTAAATGGTGAAAGAATTAGGAAGAAGAAATGCAAGCATTGTCTCCTCCAAAGAAAAAGCATTATAAGAGAAGAAAATTGTTTCCAGGGAAATTGAAAAGAACATTTAAATGTGCCTCTCCTTTCTGCTTGACTGTGGAATCACAAAGTGAAGGTTTCATCTCAGCTTTCTTCTCTACTTACTGTCATTTCTTGGAGGCCATTATTTAACATCTCACTCCTGCCCAGTAGAGAGTAGACAGAACTTAAGACAAGCCTTTGGTGGGAGTTCTTTTCCAGGAAAAGCATTTTTTTTTTCCAGATACACTGGTGTATCTAAATACTATAAAGCAATATTTGGGGAAATTATATTTTATACTATTCTTATGCTGCATTAAAAAGTCATACTGAAATTTTAAAGGCCTGAAATGATACTACAGTAGGTGCATTAGAGAACACTATCATTAGACAGGAGCACAGATGCTAAAACCAAGTTTCAAATTCTTCTTATGGTTGACCCACTTTTTGTCCTAGTCATTCTGAGAAAAACTTCCCACAAGATTTGGGTCCTTTATAAAACAAATAGCTCAACATAATTTTTATTAGAGTTGATTATATGTGAACACAGAGATAATTTGCAACATCATTTTCAGAAAAGTGAAAAATTCCTAGTGAACAGAAGCTATAGGTTTCCTATGGGTCTTGATAGTTCCCTTCATATCCAAAGCTTTGACTTGAGGAAGATTAATTAGATTCTATGTGTGCAAATTTTGCTTCAGTATAAGAAAACTCTGAAACAATTAGGACTTTCTAAAACATAAAAAAAAACAAAAACAAAACTTGATGAGTTAGACAATAGGGTGATAGCAAAAGCCCCTTTGTAAGATTTTCTAATTTATCAGTTTGTGGGAAAACATCCACAAATTTCATTAGATTTCAAAATATTTATCATTAGAATACCAAAGCCATTCCAATTTGTCTTTGAATCTTTTCTACAAATAAAGACACACATGGCTCAAACCTCAACCTCCATTCATCACCAGCTGTGAGACAGAAAAAGGGGGGGAGGGGGAATGTGTGTGTGTATGTGTGTGTGTATGTGTGTGTGCACATGCGCATATGTGCACTGAGGTGAGGGGAGGGGAGAAAAAAATGAATGAATAACATCAAGGACAACTGCAACCATCTATTAAAGAAAAAAATACCATCTATAGGTTAAAAAACCACTGGCAACACATAAAAATCCATAAAGAATGAAATATACGTAATCTTTGTGCACAGTACTTTAAAAAAAGGGTTTTATTAAAAAAGTGACTCATTTAGTATAAAGGTATTAAAATTATTTGGTAAATTATTTCCTACTGAAAAAATATAAACATACTATATATGAAGATACTCTGTTTCTGCCTCAGATTTATATTTAAAATGATTTACAGTCTGTAATTTCTTCCTAAGGTCATCACCTTCATAAATACTAGCCACATCCAGTGAAAATCAACTCAATAAAATGAGTATTTCATTTCTCTTCCTCCTGTTTATGTAGATACTTCTTCCATCTGCATGGCACCCATTTATAACAAAGCCTCACATTGTGCAGATTTTTATGAGTTCTTGAGCTTTTCTTTCTTTTTTATCTTTCTATGCATCAGCAAAGCAACTGGCAGATTCTTTAATAAAATATATTATACACATTAATATTTATAAGCCTATGAATTGGATGTTTAAATAAACATTCACCAACTTATGCCAATTCTTTTGTTTTAGACGTTAAATCACACTTACATTGTCTGGAAAGTCAGCTTTTAGTTCAGTGACACTTTGACACCAATATGCAGCCGTTTTTTCACTGATGAGCTCAATATTCAGGAAGGAGCTTTGTCCAGGGCCATACATGGGACCAGAGGTAGTCCCCCGAATGATTCGAGGTGAAACATTTGTCACGATGTCCTGATAAAAGAGTAAAGATATTGGGTCTCCTTTTGACAAATAAAAAATTATAATCTTTATTCTAAGCTCTTTTCCATATGACAATATTTTACCAATTCCTTTCTCACATTTTTACAGAAGGATTTAAAAAATGTATTTTAAATTACCTGTGAACACAAACTACTTCCAAATGAAAGAGTAAAATATTTGTTAGCTTTATTTAAATTACTTCCTGTAATTGCAAGGTAATCCTAGTAAAATAAATAAATTAATTAATTAAATATGTAAATTAATTTACACTGGTTTGGGGCATACATATTTTAATTTGTTTGCAATTAAATAATAAATAAAAACCTGAGAAGTAAAATGTAAGAATATCACTTCAGTCTATTTACTCCAAATAGCTTCAATGAGATTTTTAACTCTAATAAAAGCTAATGTTTTGTAAAGAAAAAAAACAAAACATTTTTCTTAAAAATTAGTAATTGCAATGTAAATTGGCCAAGGAGTACATATTAGTACCACTGGCTCATCAAACTTCAACACATTCTCTAACAAACTAACTGGTTCGGTCAACCTACCTATAGCATTCTAACTATAAATTCACATTCAATGAGAATTCACTTCTCCCAAGACTGAAAGGAGGATATCAATAACTTCCTGATAACTATAAACAGTAAACAGTCAAATTAACTTGCTTGTTAAGTGTAATTAACAATGCACAACTGCTTCTAAAGCTGTATTAACAAAGAAGAGTAACATTCTTACAATACTAAAATCTAAAAAGAAACGAAGAAGAAAAATGTTTCTTTAGCCAACTTTCAATTAAAATTAATTTTGAGTAAAGGTCATTTAGTTAAGGATTTATCAGAATTAGTCATTTAAGTACCCCTCCTCACCATCTTGTCACTTTTAGTGAGATAACATGAACCCCCATTAGTATATAGCAATTAAGGTCAATTTACATATTTTAATTAAGAACCACCCCATATAAAACAATTAGCGTAATAGGCATACTAACTGGATTTCATAACATTTGGACGTTTTTCCAACTAGATAGACAGGAAACCTTAATTAGCATTAATTAGTGCTGATCTGCATATGTTTGATAAGGCATACCCTTGCCACAAAAGATTATTTATTCCTGAATCTGCCAAATGCTACAGTTGCAGAGGATGAAAGGACTTTTCTTCACATTGCATGTTAATTTCTGGTAATTTACATCCACTTTTACATTCGAATTAGTATATTATAAAATAAATGGTATAAATGTTACAATAAGCCTCCTTAAATATGTACATTTTTACTTATAGGAACCCTGCCAGTTAATGTTTTACTAATTAAGCCATTCCGCTTCTATTGTAATTGTGGGCAACACCACAAGCCTTACTTTGATTTGCTATTGTGAAACACTGTTGCACAATCTTACAATGGGTAAAATGACAAGTAGAGCCGCTGCAGGAAGCTCAAGCCTAGCGGGTCAAATTTCTATCTTGGCAAAGGTTTCCATGTGCTCCCTGCATCCCTGCAGGTGGCTTCTGTGCAGCTCCCCCAGGTCCGTGCTTTCCTGCAGTCATGGGCCCAGGAGACAATTCTAGGAACAAGCAAAGCTGATTTTCTATACTCCAGTTTTCAAGAGCCATAATTTTTAGGCCTTGAGTTCCTTATTTCCTCTGCTCTACCCCCTACCCTAAAAGCCTTTCACCTAGATAAATCTGTTCTAGGTCACAGAACAGATTTGTGCTCTGCGTAAGAGAACTTGGCCAAGAAGTGAACAGAGTCCTCTTTCGGTTCACCGACTCATGAGCCCTGGCACGGAGTAGTTCCACAAATGAAGAAGGCACCTATTTTAAATGACAATTTTGTAACTTAGTGGCACCTCCTGCTTACTGAATGAAATGGATTAATGTTAGCAGCATCCCTGTTACTGCCCATTCTTCAGGCCTTAGCTTCGACTTCAGTCCCTTTGAGAAACCTTTCGATCTCTCCAACATCAAGTCTTAATAAGCTGCTCTGACTTATGCCACCACAGCAATATATACCTTCCCCGATTGGCATTCTTAACATCCTGCATTGTTTTTTTAGATTTTATTTATTTATTTGACAGATAGATCACAAGTAGGCAGAGAGGCAAGCAGAAAAAGAGAGAGGATGAAGCAGGCAGGCTCCCTGATGAGCAGAGAGCCCGATGCAGCCTTGATCCCAGGACCCTGAGATCATGGCCTGAGCCAAAGGCAGAGGCTTTAACCCACTGAATCACCCAGACGCCCAACATCCTGTATTGTTACTGTCTATGTTCTGGCTTGAACCTTCCAGTAGAGTGTAAGGTATGGAAGAGGAGACACTATCTGGCTATGCTATCACATGTCCAGCTTCTTTCAATGAAAAAGCTTTCAATGGCCTTTAGTAGGTGCTTGAATAATGTGTTTTAAAGATGCGTAGAGCAAAATCCTAGGCACTGTTTTAGCCAGGCCTTTAGTACTTGCTCGAATAATGTTTTTTAAAGACGCCTAGAGCAAAATCCTAGGCACTAGAATGGGTCTTGTCTTGAGGGATGGGAACGATACAGGATTTATTGCTGGTTTTATTCTGTTGCTGAACAGACATGTGGGATTGTGCTTATATTCAAATTTCAGGTACTAGTTCTTTGCTTAGATCTTTTCCTACTGGTCTGTCACTCTACAATTGGGGAGTGCCTTGCTTCCCCTGATAGCTCAGGGACCTCTTCTCTGAATACAGCTCCCTACCACCAACTACAGCTAGATCTTGGAAATAGTGTGCTTGACACAGCTTGTCCAATACTCCACCTCTCCCCATGTCAGCCATCTCAGCCTACTGCAGAGCCTCGATGATGACAGGAAGCATGCTTGAACTTCATCACCCTGTAACTTCTAAGATCTCTGATTGTTGGCCCTAACTTTCTGTGTTTATCCGATCTCCAGGATCCAAATACAATGGCCTCATTCAAATACAATCCGCTCAAGGGCTTTTCTGGATCAGGTGGATGTGAATTCCTAACCTGGTCCAAGGCCACCTAGGGAATTTCTCAGCCAATGAGCCTATTAGAATCTTAACCAACTATACTTGCTTCTTGCGTCTGTACCCTACAAGGCTGGGCCTACATCTGCCCAGAGTATGCTTAAGATTTTTTTAATATCATAAAATAAAAAAGACAAGATGGAAGAACTGCATCCATACTGAGTAAGGGAAATCTCAATGGTCCAGTAATTCTAAGCCATATGGTTTTTCACAATAACCCTCCTCATAATTAGGTCAACAACTCACAATGGCCAAAGGGTCAATAAATTGACAAGATTTAATTGGAGAACAGTCAAGCAAATGCTTCTTTCTTAAAATGCTCCACTTTAGTGGTGACTTAAAACCTAAAATTTTGCCATTAGAGATTTATCCTTTGTGTACTGTGACTTAAGTGTAATTTTATTGTTAGGAGTTGTTTTATTTTTCTCTTCTATAATCTGGTATTAAATGCTAAATATACCACAGGAGAATTTTCAATGATCTCCTTGACAAAGATCAAACAGGAAGTGCAAGGCAAATCAAAGGGAAATTTCATCTACTTTATACCAGCAGTGGCTTATTTCTTTATGTTGATTTATGACAGGCACTGTTTCTCTGAACAGGTCAGTTTTCTCTTTCCTTAACTCAAGCAAAGAAAAAAGATCTTGAACAACTGCCCAAACTACATATGTCTACTGTGTAGAGCTTGTCAACTATCAGTGAGTCAATTGTTGCCACCGTAGCAATTTAAAAATTCAACATATTCCAAATTCAACAAAAGGGCACAGATTCCAACACTGTCACCCAGTGATGAATCAGTAATAGAAATTTTATCCTAGGTTTTCTTTCCCAAATTCATTCATATTTTCTACTTTGTCAGAAAAACCTTCTCCACTGACTTAAAACCTCTTAGAATTGTTAAATTAAGCGGAAGATGAATGAAAATGGATACAACCAATTATCCTGGGTTATATGATTATAGAGGTAGAGCTTCAATAATTGGGCAATAACTTACTAAAGCTTTTGACCTGGGAATACTAGAATTTGAGTATGATTTTATCAGATAATATTTTGCTTTAATATTTAATAGCTAAATTATATTAGCATTGCTTAAGGGAGTTAATATAACTAAATAAACATATTCAGAATATTTAGAACAAATGAGTTCATTCTCTAGAACAAAGAAGATGAATTACCGTAGCTCTAATTTTCAGTGCATTAACAATATACAGCTTTTTAGAAAACTGATGTTTATAGATAGGGAAATATTAGGTGATACCTCTGTTTTATGTGATATTGTAACTACCGTTATAAAAATCAAGTGTCAGTGACCTCTTAACATTTGAAGTGATGCTAGTGATTTTTCAGCATTAGTAAAGAGATTTAAATGGTAAACAGGCTGATTATATTTGCTTGTTTAAGTTCAGTTACTTGACCTCTCTTATGCTAAAAAAAACTAAAAAAAAAAAAAACAGAAAAAACCTGTCGTGTTTCCATGGTTACCACTGGATCAAGATAGTTACAATGGCCTCAGTGAACAGAAAAAGAAACCTTGCAGAGATGTCTTGCTAAGAGGCTAGGAAAAGAACTCGGACCCCAAAAAGTTGACTGAAAATGAAAAAATAAAATTTTCAGAGTAAGCCTCAGCTCCTGTACTACAACAGAAAACTTAAAATTTGTTGATCAAAAAAAAAAAATCGTTGAGTGAAAAGAGCAAGTTGTGGAAAAATAAATAGAATATGATGCCTAAGACAAACAAAACAACAAGCATGCTTTTCAGTGAAACATATTTATGTGACCAAATATAAGTAAGAAAATAATTTAAAATAATTCAGGAGCTGGATGCTAGGGGAGAATTCGAGATGGTGGAGCAAGGATGATTCTAAAAGTACTAGTGATACGTAATTTTAAAAAACTTTTACTCCTGAACTACAGAAACACATTGGTAAAATGAGAAATCTGCTTAATGAATTTGTGGTATAGTGCATACTGTTAAGAGCTACAGAGAAAACTATATTGGTTTATCTGAAAACCTGTCATTTAAATCTTAGGGGTAAATTTTCCTTTTTCTAATTTCCAAAATTCTGCTGTCAACTGGTTGTTTTTGGTAAACAAATCTTTTAATTAATTAGTATTATAAGCTAGAATTTAAAAAATTAAATGTATTGCATGACAAACTGTCTTCTAAAATATACCACTTTTGTATAACTGGGCTTTATCTATACATTATTCCAGGGTAGAGGAGAATCATTTTGCAAATAAATCTAACAACAAATATCCTGTTACATAATATGGTCTTATCATTATAAATCTGGCATACAGCTACCCTGGGAATAGTAAAAAGTAACATAAAATTCAACAGTGGCCCAGTTTCCAGTGCAACTCCACTATTATGAAAGAACTCTCAAACATTTTATTTTCTCCATGAACTAAGTATATTAATATTTGATCACTCCCCAAATAAATATTATGATGGTCAGAATAATCCCTACTTGGTTGTTTTGGGGGGGCAGAATGGGTAGGATGGCAATTTGTTCTTAATACAATTTTTCCATCCTAGGGTCTTATATAAAGATAGCACTCAAAAACCTGAACCTGTGAAAAAATTTACCCCTTTGTCATCAGGAACTTTAAATCTGTCTACCCACATGGAAAATACAGTAAACAAGAGTTAAGAGTGTTATCTAGAAATATAAGATAAATTATTAGAGAAATAGTGGCACTGAGATTGTAGAAAAAAGTAATTTAGATTTTTATAGTATAGATCTTTCACATACATCATTTTATTTGATCTTCATGATTCTGTCATTATGCTGCTAATACTAAAACTGTGGCTTAGAGAAATTAAAGGGACTTGTCCACTTCTGCCCCACTCTAGTGATCATTAGAGATGAGACTAGAATTCAGGTACATTTATGTGATATGAATAATATTAGTGACTGCTTCACATTTGATGCAGGTGATACCAAATAGCACTAATTTTAGATGCAGGAAAAACAAGTCAACTTAAACAAGTTAATTGTTTTTTTGTTTTTGTTTTTGTTTTTGTTTTTAAAGATTTTATTTATTTGACAGAGAGAAACACAGCCAGAGAGGGAACACAAGCAGGGGAGTGAGAGAGGGAGAAGCAGGCTTCCTGCTGAGCAGGGAGCCTGATGTGGGGCTCGATCCCCGGTCTCGGGGATCATGACCTGAGCCAAAGGCAGTCGCTTAACCAACTGAGCCACCCAGGCGCCCCTGTTTATTTGTTTTGTTTTGTTTTGTTTTGTTTTGTTTTTTTAACAGTGAAATGTGGTATTTACTTTAAGGAAAAGGAATACTTCCCATAACAGGAAGGAAATATATTTCAAAATGTTTCTCTTTCTTCTCTGCTTCTATTTGCATAGCTCTTCATTCTTCCCTCTTTCTATAGAGGGCTTCCTCTGTTACAGTTCAAGTTCATATGCTAGAACCATAGGCCCCTGACATGTTCCGGGCTATAAGGTATAGGTATAATCACATGCAAATCTTGTAGTTTCTCAGGCCCAATTTATCCTTGGTGGCAGAGACTCTAATGGGCTTAATTTGGGTTTGGGTACCCCTTGTCTAATTAACTATATCTAGCAGGGTAGAGTTAATTAGGATTCATATATATATTCATGTAAACAAAGATGGAGTAATTGAGAGCTAAGCAAATAGTTTTAAAGGAGTCTTAAAGGGCTAGTCTTTGCCACATTGACTTTAGAAAACTTAGAAGAAAATATCATATTGACATTGATAAAGTAAGATTAACTAGGAAAATGAATGCAAAACCGACAACATTATTATCATGTAATGAAATGAAACTTCGACAACCCATTTCCTATTCCTGTGGCCCCAAACTTTGCAAGATCAAAATTGTAAAGAACTCTAAAAATTCTCTCACATTTTAGGCTACGTTGGGAATTGGGTGATTGCAGGGTGCTGGGGTGCTTAAGACGCTCCACAAAGACAGTCCAGCATAACCTCAGTCTCAGGCTCGTACTGGACTGAACCAAGGGATGGGTACCCTGCATGGGAAGGGTAGGAGAGTAGAAATAAAAGGAAAAAAAAGCAATGTGCTGTGTTCTAGAATGAATGGGAAAACCATTTACAACCTGATGAGGCTTAAAGAGCGGCACAATGAATAGAAACTGAATATAATGAATGTCTCCTATATGTCAAAGAAGGATTGCTATGCACACACTCTCTACTGCTCACTTTGGATCAAACGTTCCCCACCTCTTAGTGTCAAACATCTAGAGGATTTGGTATTTCACACTGCTCTAGTATGGAGATGAACTTTTTGAATTTTATTTATGTCATACTAGTAAAATATTCAATCACAGACTCATGTAGTCTTTGTCTTTCCTCTTCCCTTTTTCAGAGCACGTATAACTTTGTAAACAGGACACCAAAAAGTAATTTGCTTTGCTCTTGGACTTTCTCATCTGTCAAAGCAGCTTCACTCTATGCTTCACTATATGACAGAGAGGTTGTAGGATGGTAAGTGAAACAGTACATAACTGACATGGGGTATTTGATAAATACATATTTATTCATTCATCAACTCATCAGCTTCAGGAATCGTCAAACAGAAGAGTTCAGGCACATGGCCTTAACCAGTACATGGGCTGAAGCTGAGAAAGCAACAGGAAATGAGGATGGGAAGATTGTAGAGTTGGGTCAGCTTAGAGAGTCCTGAATGACTGTTTTAAGGAGTTCAAACTT
The DNA here is from genome assembly GCA_004023965.1 of Spilogale gracilis. Taxonomy (NCBI): domain Eukaryota; kingdom Metazoa; phylum Chordata; class Mammalia; order Carnivora; family Mephitidae; genus Spilogale; species Spilogale gracilis. Next base: position 83,383 of record PITA01000469.1, read on the forward strand.
TTTTTCTGCAGGCTTTGGGAATCCATTGTGTTCTGTCTCCTATTCAAGTTATTAATACCAACAGCTCACAGCAGCTGTGCATTCACAGAGATAAGTTTTACAAGGAACAGATGAAGAGCTTTTTCAGAGCTGATATCAGATGGATTAGAACGTGATTAATCAACAGACAGACTGATTAAATTATTGGGTTCACTGTTCAGATAAGAGGTTTTGGATACACTCTGCCAAACTGTAATTAACTTAGAAATTTCTGCTGGCCTGCTTATAAGATGATCATGTGATATGCTTTGAAGAAATATTTTAAGGCCTAGAACAGCAGCTGTGAAGGTATAAGCAAGCATGAGTCAGTTTTAATAATTATTAATCACCTTCAAATATTAGAGTAGAATTTTCATTGAAAATGATAAATATTTTTTAAAAACATTACTTTTTATCAAACTTGCATAAATTCTCTAGTTTTACTCTAGAAGTCACTGTAAATGAAATGGCTATTATTTAAGGAAGGAAGCATCTAAAAGCATCAGACAGGAGTTTTCCATTTCTGCAGTATGGTTAACAAGATATTGAGAAAAAAATTCTCACAATATAGTACATTTAAACATACTGAACAGGGATATGAAAAAAAACCCACAAAAGATGGACAACTGAACTGGTGTCAAAATAAGGAAACTTCTTTAGGATCAAAAATGACAACAAAGCAGATTCATAAGGACAAACTAATCTGTAGGGTGATGTCCATGCTCCCTGCTTCTGCTGGTCCCTGGTGGCCTAGAGCCTGATTTCTAATGGCTTATACACACCTGAGAGAGCAGAAAAAGTCTGGGCCTAACTGTAAGGAAGGATAAGCAAAAAGCAATGCTCTTAACTTGTGAACTAGAAAACAACCAGAGGGCAATGGTGGGGTAAATGTCGATTTTAGCCCTAATTATGGATGAAAAAGAAAAGAAGTTTCCCTTACGTTTCAAACTTGTGTGGGCTGCAAAACTTGAAGTTGAAAATTGGATTTAGAGATGGCTCTTGGTTATGGTATCCACAGATAACTGGGAAAAACAGTCTCAAACTGTCTCTAGAGGGATTTTTACCCCAGGTATCAAGAAATTCTCATAAATAAATTTCCATGGAAAGTGGACTCATAACAGAAGAATTCTGCTAAAAAAATTAGAAAAAATATCATAAGTAAGAACCAGTAGGAAGAAAAAGCTACAAAATCAGATCCATAAAAGAATACAGATGCTGGCACTGTAAGATATAGAATATGAATGTTTAATATATTTGAAAAATAAAAGAAGGACTTGACTGTATAATCAAAGAATAAGAAACTCAAAGTAACATGAAAATTTAAAATAGAAGAAAAGGAATTTCTAGAAATTAAAAAAAAATACATATAGTACAAATGAGGAAAACAGAACCTTAATAGTTGGGGGTAAACAAGAGGTTGGACATAGCTGAAGGGAAGTAGCCCACCTGATATCTGTGGGAAGATTAAATGGGATGCAGAACATGAAATGGAGGTTGACAGGCATGGAAAATAGAGTGAGACTGGAAGGAGAAATGTCACTGGGGCTCCCAACAAGGATAATGGGGAGTCTTGAGAGAGGCAATAGTTCAATAGATACTGTTAGATATTTAGTAGAACTAAGGAGAGGCACCAGTCTTCAAATTCAGGGAAAACAACAAACTCCAGGAAAAAAAATTTTTAAGTCAACACCTTGCAGCAAATAAAATACCGTAAACAAACAGAAAAAGAAAACTTAAGTAGCCAGAGAAAGAAAAGATTACCTATAAAGGAAAAGCAGATTGATAGTGAATTTCCTGACCCTGCCAACAGAAGTCAGAAGAGAGTAAAATATTTTCTCTAAAGAAGGAATGCTAAAAATAAAAAAAAAATTTTTAAAAATAATTAACTAAAAAAATGAAAAAAAAAGGAATGTTAACTGAGAATTGGGTAACTTCAAAATCATAACTCAAGAATAAGGAAAAAATAAATACATTTTTTAAACAAAAGGAAAGATGAGCAAATAGTAGACAGCAGAAAAATGGAATGAGGTAATGCTAATTCAACTAGGATGGATGTGAAAAACAACAATAACAAGAATAAATCACGTTGCATAAACATGTAATCTGTATGATTATAGTAAATGAAATATAAAATAGGCAAAACTAAACAGCATACTATTTAGAGATATATATGTGGTAACTTTGTGGAAAAAAGAAAAATCAGACCGGCAAGACACCAAGTGACAGAGAAATAGGAGAACTCGGGATTTATTTTATGCTGGCAGGTTCTGGGCCTCTGGCAACGGGGTTATAGGGTTTTAGAGGGGACTGCAGGTAGTCAGGTTCCAAGGGCTAGGCTGATGGCTGGTAGGTGGGTTTAAAGTGGGGGAACATGGGTGGCTTTAGGCAGGAACAGTCGTGCGGGGAAGCCTGTGGCCGGAAGCCTGTTTACAGAAGCAGAAGCTGCTGATTAGCTTCTGCTCCTAGTAGGGCTTCTGGTTATCTCTAGCTTATTATTAGTAACTTTCCATCTTCTGGGGCGTCCTGGTTTGGGCCTGCACTGGGTAATCTTGTTTACTGGGTAATCAGTAAAACATACACAAAAGCAAGAAAATGATGATGACAAAATCTAAGTTATTGATGAGGGAGCAGAAGGCTAGTAGAAAACAAAGCTTAAACTGACTCCTGGCAACTTCCCCCCCACCGGGACTCTGGGGTGGGATTTGTGTGACAGAAATCTCCCAATGACCTTAATGCTAATACCTTGCTGAAGGGGAAGAGAACCTTAACTTGACAAGGGCAAGGCTTCTGGTATCTTGTAGATTAGTCCTCATTAGCATATGAAAGTAGTTTTGAAAACATTCCCATTTTCTTACCTCTCCCAGCCTCATCTTGTGTCATTGGTCACCCCTCAGACCCTCAAGCAGCAGCCCTTTCTGCCCAGGTCCTGTGCTTTAATAAAACCACCATTTTGCACCAAAGATGTCTCTAAAATTCTTCCTCGGTCACTGGCTCCAGAAGTCACCCCACGGAACCTTACCTATATTCTAAAACCACATCATAATGACCTCTAGAGGTAAGAGAAAGGGTTATATTTGAGTAGGGGTACAGAGTGTCAAGGTACAGGAATATCCTAGGTTTCGCTTTCCATGTAAAATGTGATTTCTTAATATTATTTCTTAAGATGTATATTTAAACTATATATACTCGTTCGTCTTATATCACTTTTAGCTAATATTCATTGAGATAAAAAAAGTCATTTATCTATAAAACATACTAATCGAAACATTCCAGATTGGAAGTGTTACTACCCGAAACCTTTTTTGGTCTATGACAGAAATTTTTGATGTAGGGATAATCTCAAACTCATTAAAATCATTCAGGTAATGGGTTGCCTGGGTGGCTCAGTTGGTTAAGTGACTGCCTTCAGCCCAGGTCATGATCCTGGAGACCCGGACCGAGCCCCACAGAGGGCTCTCTGCTCGGCAGGGGGCCTGCTTCTCCCTCTCTCACTCCCTCTGCTTGTGTTCCCTCTCTCACTGTGTTTCTCTCTGTCAAATAAATAAATAAAATCTTAAAAAAAAAAAATCATTCAGCTAACACACACACCCGGCTGTCTTTGGTTGTTTTAGGTAATCCTCCCCACCAATACCCTACTGGCCAAAATGGGAAAAAGCAGTATGAGAGAGGAAAAAAAAAAGTTTATTTCTGCCAAGAACTGTGAAACTATTCAGTTAACAGAAAATCATTAATTTGAGCAAATACACAAAGTCAAACTTGCCTAAATGTGGGTTAAGCAGCTATGAGATTTAATAATCGAAATAATAAAGTTTAAAGTCTGCTTTCTCATAATTCTAACACCCTTACCCAATAGCATTCTTTCATATATTAGGCCATAAAGATGCTGGTATTATAATTACAAAACACCATTTAAAGAATGTCCTACAGCACTTAGCCTTGACAATTACTGGATATCACATTCAACTGAATACAAAAAGCAATCTTTATCACAGGTTAAAATTAGCCTTGGAACAATAAATGCTTCCAAAGCTATTGTAAATGCCAAACTGCTTTGCACCAGTCTCTTTTGAGGAAATGCAAACAAGTAAACTGAAGGACATTTGAAAAACTTCCTGTCTATGTCCTCTAAAGTGTTTTCAATTTTTATTTTATTTATTTATTTATTTATTTATTTAGTTAGTTAGTTAGTTAGTTAGTTAGTTAGTTCCATAGGTATAATCATGTTACATTTAGAAGGTGATCTGTATGGCTTCATAGGGAAAGAAAGATTTTACAAATTAGAATCAAAACTCAAAAACAAATAACCAAGCAAACAAAGAAACTCAGAATTCTAGACTTCAGAATGTATTATTCATAATAGGACTCTAATTATCAGGACCACTTTTTAGGCTTTATTGTAGAAAAGAAAATTAAATGGCAAAGTCTATGCATTGGGTGGGATTCAGGATATGCTGCCCCAAAATATGGCATCTTGGCATATTAAAGATCTTAAACTGAAGGAATTTTAAAAAGCAGTAGAAGCAGGAAAGTTACTCTGAGCTCATACCCTGGCCTTTCATCTCTGACACAGGTCTTAAAATTCTCCTGTGAAAAATACTCTGTAGCAGAAGGAGGAAAGACATTCTTATCACTAGAGACCTGCATTTAGGGCTAAGAAGTCTGAGGGGACAAACCTTGTTAAACTCATCCTTATCTTCCTAGCTACTTCTTTACCACTACTCTCCCTAACCCTAACCCCTCTGTCTTGTCACTTCTTCAGAAATGTATTGTTTCTTTGTCTAAAACGTATAGCAGCTTCCTGCTCTGGTCACCTTAGCTCTTCATTCAATTGTGAAGGCTCCCACGTACAAGTAAAGGTTCTATAAAATGTGTATGCTTTTCTCCTGTGAATCCGTCTTTGTCAGTTTAATTTTCACACCCAGCCTGGGACCCTAAGGGGATTGAGAAAAACTTCTCCCTCCCTTGTAAGTAGAATTGTCAGTTCGTTCAAACCAGGTCTTCTGAGATAATATACATTATCTACTCATCCTTCAAAAGACAGTATGAAATGTAGAATTTTACCATTTAGTAATTTTTACCATTTACTTAGTGAATTACTTTAATCATGATAGCTATTAATTTTGAAAATGGTAAAATAAAAATCATAATAAAAAGGAGGTGGGCATATGGGAATGCTGGATATAACCATAGAGTAAACATTCTTACAGTTAACCTAAAAATAAACTGGATCCTGGTAGAGCTGTTACAATCAAAAATCTTCTGCTCACTGGCTTAAAATACTTATTGGAGACTCCAACTTATGACAGTAGCCTTGGAGATCTTTAGATGGTGAGAAGAAACAATGCTGTGGTCAGTTTTCCTTTGGGTTGTAATCACATTCCGGATCAAGTGTATTCAAAATTAATTAATTAACTAACAATGCAACAATAAATACCTTTAAGTGGCAATTAATTTAGTCACTTAAATGCTTTCCTGGGTGTCAAGATCAATAAAAGTTTCTCAAATGACAGCTTACATTTATATAGTGCTCTATAATTATCACCTGTGATTCCACTTATACAATGAAAGTTAACATTCTTCAACATTTCCCAATGGTATTTGCTGAGCTGTTTGGGGATGAATAGGGAGTTCTGTGACCAGACCATTTGGGGAAACCATTGAGGAGATAGCTTCTCTTGGTGACTCCCATTGCACTGAAGCCTATTAAAAGGCCTTGAGGGATCCAGTACTGGACTGCCCTATCTATAATCCAGTTTCTCACAAACTTGTTGAATTCTAGAGCTTTTTTTCACGTATTACCAATTAATATCCTGCAGGACACTTCTATTTTATAGAAAACAGATTATAACACATATATAGGGTAGTGGTCTCCAAAATTCTTTGATCATGTATCCATCGATAAAAGCAACGTTGACCATGCATCCCCAAGTAAAACATTTACAAAAAAAGAAATCATAAAAAAGAGATAAACATAATATTAATAGATATTTTCTTACATCCTACCATATCCTAGTGGTTGAGAGACCTCTGAACCCACCCAGAGCGGACAGGAGGGTACTGAAAGAGATATGTCTGGAGTTCAAAAAGGAGAGGTATCAGTACAGAGAGGAAACTAAAATTTTGCTTTACATAGATTAGGAATTTTGTCTAGAGCAAGGTTCAGTAAAATTAAACTTCTATTGTAAAGAACCAGATAGTGAATATTTCAGGGTTTGAAAGTGATACGATTTCTACACTCAACTACTTAACTCTGTTACTGTTATAAGACAGCAGTCATAGAAAAAAATGTAACAAATAAGAATGTCTGTGTTCCAATGAATATTTATTTATGGAAAACAAAATCTGAATTTTATAGGTTATGTATTGAACAGCTGTTTATTTTTTACTGCTACTTATATGAATTTCATATAACATTCACAAGTCACATGTATTATTCTTTTGATTTTTTTCCCCCAAACCATTTAAAAATGTAAAAATCAATGTTAGCTCCTAGGCTGTACAAAAAACAGGCTGGGGGCTAGATAAGGCCAGTGGGCCATATTCACAGATGCTTTATCCCAAGTGTGAAGGAGGAGATTAAAGAGGAAAGCCAACGATGACTACAGAGGATGACGTCAAGTACCAAACTGATTTTCCTGCTAAGCTTTAAGGGTGAAACATGATCGTCAAAGGTGATTCTGTTTCTTAAAGTTTAGTAGGTCTTAAAACATTTAATCTGCTTGACAAAAAGTATCAATAAAAAATAAACAGCTGGTCAATATACAATCACCAATTACAAAATAAAACTTATAGAGGGAGACATCCAAAGTGTTTTTTACAGAGGATGATGCTTTTTGACAAGCTTTCAGAAATCTCCAAAATTAATTGGAGCTGGTTCCATGGTACTTATGGCCCTTTGTGGATAGTCAGTACTCATGTTTATTAGCAGGAATTGTTTTTGCAAAAATGGTGTAAGTGAATTCCCTTTTAATATATCAACCTCATTAGGAACAAAATGTAGTGCTAATATCTGTAATGTTTCATAGCACTATATAAAATTATTTTCAAGTTTAGGTGAGGGTTATACAAACATCATAGATCTCCAGAAGCCTTTTATGTGATAAATTTAAATGTAATAAAACCTCATGGTTCTGATTACCAAAGGCTAAAGAATGAGTAATTTATACACTGCAGGCCTACAGAAGTACAACTTGTCTGCTAAAATAGCCCTAGGGGAAAATAAAATTGAAAAGACAAACAACAGATAAATAAAATGCCACTATTTTCTCACAAATCTTTTTGGCATGGTTGAGTTTTTTTTTTCTTTTTTAATAATATTATGACTGATTTTATGGTAGCGAAAATAAAATGATAGTTGTAAGCACCGCTGTTTAATACTAGCCATAGAGAAGAGAATTTTGAAATTCATTCATTAGTGAATTGATAAGATTGTTTGTATAACAAAATTAAATTCTATGAAGGGTTCACAACTTAGACTGGGGATACTAACCATAGTACCATATTAAGATCTTATAACTGAATGACAATGTCTTGGATCAATTTTATAATTGGAGTAATTTCAAAATCTTATTTACAAAAAAATGGTTACAAACCTAATATACAGAGAAATATGGAAGATCCCAGGTACCTGAACAATAGCAGCAAGGGATCTGATTGCTTCCTTAGATAGGATGGAGAATATAAACTAGAACTAGTATTTAAATAACTGCTTAATCACATGGAAAAGGCATTCTAATATCATACAAGAGGGCTCTACCCCCAGCCAGGTCATGTGCATCATTTTTATAAATAAATGATGGAGGGTTATATGTAGATCTGAACACAGACACAGAGAAGCCGCACTTATTGAATGTGCTGATGGACTGGAGAAGAATTAGAAGAAAGTATTTTAATGGACTAAGAGACCAGATTAAGGGACATAGGTTAACACTGATTACCCCAAATCTACTTCACCCATTTCATCTGCATTTTTGGAGACATTTTTTGATATAAAGAGGCAGCAATGTGTAAGAGTTAAAAAATAATAGGGGTCTGGGCTGGTTTAGTCAGAAGAGCATGCTATTGTTGATCTCAGGGTTGTGAGTTCGAGCCCCACACTGAGTGTAGAGATTATATACATACATACATACACGCATACATACATACATACATACATACCAAACTTAAAAAAAATAAAGTCAAACTGCTTCACATCTAATTATTTCATCATGTTACTTGGGCCACCTAGACAAATAAGAAGTTCTTTCTATTGCGCTTTCCTTGTTGGTAAAATGAGAGATAACATCTCAAAAAGTTATCTTGGATGAGCTAAAATGAGGCACATGTAAAGTATTTAGAACAGTCTGTGACACAATACAAATAATTCAAATAATACAAATGATGCAAATAAAAATTATAATTCCATGGTCCTCGGTGCATTAATATTCTTTACCTTCCTGTAGTTCTAATATACGAATATAATATGGATGTCAACTTTACTAATGGTGAGTTGATGCCGGGTCTTGGGGATGGTGTGATAGACTCTGAATAATATACCTGCAACCAGGCATTGGGGGAACTCTGGTCTTGAGGGTGGGATTCTGAGTGCTAACTTGATGCAGCTGCAATGTTAGTGATACAATTAGTGATGTTAGTGATACAACTGGACCCCTAATAGATTATAAGATTCCTGAATTTGTTCTCCTGATAACATGCCACATTGCTTGCTCTGGAAAATGGAAAGGATTTGAAGTGGAGACTGTGAGTGCCACAATGTGGAAAAGATCCAGGTCATACAAAACCTTTGTAAACACCTTTGAATATGCCTGAGATGCTTACATCACTGATGCAAATCTGTGTGAAGAGTTCAGTAAAGTCGCCTCTCAGAAACTGCAAATTGCACTATCTCTATCTTCAATATGCTTTACAGGGAGATCATAAAAACCAAGGTGGGGATCTCAGGACAGGGAAGAAAAATGCTAGAGTCAAAGAGGGAGACCAATATATAGGATACAGAATCAAATTCCAAAGAGATGTTGATGGGTCAGAGTGATAGGTTTTATTTAATAACAGGTAATAAGTAATTATATTTGGGGTCTAACACTCCAAATACATATGCACAACATAGAGAAGGCACAGTTCATCAGCTGAAAAGCTTAATAAAATATTGGGTAGCTTTTATTTTAATATGGCTCAAGAAAGGATAGGAGGATACACACAAAAAACTAGTGAATATGTCAGTAGTAAAGTTGTATTAGAAAAAGAAAGGTGATTCCCATCTTTTTCAGAGCTGTAAAGATTTCTGTCTCCAGTTTTGGACAAATGAGAACATGTTCATTGGAAAACAATAGCAACAGAAAAGGTTTAGAGACTTAAAGTTACATCATATAAGGGACAGTTAAAAGAAATAAGCATATTTAGCTTGGATAAACTAAAACAAGTGATATATAAAAGCTTTGATCACTTATCTGAAGGATAGTCATACAGAGGAAGTTTAGACATTTTCTGAAACACCTTAAAATGGGGGTAAGCTGGACAATAATTAAAAACTATTCAAAAGCATTTCAGTAATTTCTAACATCCAAAGCTATTTAAAGGGGCAATCATTTCTCTCTAGAGTTCTTCTTAACTAAAGTATTTGAGAATAGTCTAGTAGATACCTACTGGATTATCAATGCAGCACTTCTTTTCCAATAATTGCCTCTTCTCTTCTTCATCCATTTGGTTACAAAACTACACACACAACTTTAGATTGATTTTACAGAATGTCCAGACATGGCTTCAACTTTGTTATTGTATTTTCTTCCTTAAACAACTACCTTCTTATCTTTGGGACCTATGAGACATCCCCATATATTGTTCAACTTCAGTTGTTGTAGCCAAAATGAAACTAACATACTTACTGGCAAGGGTACTAATTAATATTGCTGGAATTAAGCCTATAAATCTATGTTCAGCTGAAATTTTCTATTTGTGTGATATCCTATTTTTAAACACCATTTTTAAAAAAGGGCAGGGTTTAGAAATTTTATCACAAACCTCAACCTTTACCCAAATAATCTTAGAAAAAGAAGAAAATAAAATAAACTGTTCTCCAAATAACTGATACTGAATTTTTTAAAAACAATTCTCTGTTTTCCCCTTCCCCAGCACTCTCCTTCTATGAGTTTTACTATTTTAGATACTTTATGTAAGTGGAATTACAAAGTATTTGTCCTCCTGTGATTGACTTATTTCACTTAGCATTATGTTCTCTAGGTTCATCCATGTTGTCACAAATGGCAGGACTTCCTTCTCTTTTTATGGATGAATAACATTTTATTATATAGATATATATCACATTTTCTTTATCCATTCATCTGTCCATGGACATATGGGTTGTCTCCATATCTTGGCTGTTGTGAATAATGCTGCAATGAACAAAGGGTGCAGATATCCTCATTTGAAACTTGGAGATCCTCATTTCAATTCTTTTGGATATATATCCAGAAGTGGGATTATACTGGATCACATGGTAGCTCTATTTAAATATTGAGGAACCTCCGTAATATCTCTCATAGTAGCTATACCATTCTATATTCCCACCAATACAAATATAAGGGTTCCAGTTTCTCCATAACCTCACCAACACTTATGGCTTGAGTGTGTGTGTGTGTGTGTGTGTGCGTGTGTGTGTGTGTTTTATAATAGTCAACCTATCAGGTATGAGATGATATTTAATGGTGATTTTGAGCCACATGTCCTTAATTATTAGTTATGGATCTAAAGTCTCTGTTATGTAAGATGAGTACATTTTAGAGATCTGTACAAAATTTCACCTATAGTTATAACAATACTATATTGTGTACTTCAAAATATGTTAAGTGGATATATCTCATGTTAAGTGTTTTTACAAAAAAAAAAAAATCCACAAAAGAACACAAGGAAATTTTTAGAGGGTGAAGAAAATGTTAGTGTCCTGGTTGTGGTGATAGAATGAGTGTATGCATATGCCCAGGCACATTAAGATGTATATATTAAATGTATGTAAATTTTTGTATATCAACTATGCCTCAATAAAACCTAAAAAATGATACTGAGTTTTTGAATAGATATTAAATATTGATCATTAGTCACTCACATGACAAATTCCAAGTTATAATTGGAAAAATTAGAAGAATTCCATCATTCTTCTAATGATGAATAATGTAGTTTAGGGAAAAAGAATGGAAACATAATCATTTCATTTTCTCAGCAAATATGAACATTAACACAGTGAGGTGCAAATGCTAATATAGGTCAGTTATATACATTCTCAATGTTTGACTAAATATATGAAAACATACCAAAGATATATTTAAAATTAGATATAGATCAGGAGTACTGGCAGACATATTTCACACTTTAAATTTCTAGGGACTATATCTAGTAACTTCTGGACTTTGGTCTTCTTTGATTAGTGTTTAGGTATGAAGTCAGCTATCCTTAAAATAATGCACAGATTAACATTACTCCTACTAATTGTATATAAGATATTTTAATATACCTTATTCATTCACTTAGCAATAATTTAGAGGAAAACTACTTTGTATCGATTACTATCCATTAAAATTAATAAATAGCCTCAAAACATGTGACAGAGGTAAGGCATGTGTTTTCCATATTTAGGTACAAAGTGTCATGCTGGTATACAATTTAGAAAATGCATACGGACATGCAATTTTATCATTATGAATATATTCCTTAATTTTTTGTTTAGTCTGAACAAGATATATAATATTATTATAACAAATCTTTGGTATTTTTCTTATATAGAAGTCTATGAAGTATGAATAAAATGAAATTCTATTTTTGCTCTTACTAACAGAATCCTGACATTTTTTAGGGGACAGTGTACCCAATTTAAGACTTTCCTCTCTAAATTCCTTTCCACAAAGAGGAAGCCATTATCTGGCAAGTGAAAAACAATCTAGGAATTTCTGAAAAAAGTGTTGCTTCCCAAGAATTGCAAATTCTTGCTTTTCTTCTTTTTCTTTCTTCCTGAAAAACATTTCTCAATAGCAGCATTAAATGCTAGAAAGCAAAAATAATGCCTTCAAATTTTGAAGAGAAATTATTTTTAAGCTAGAAATTTAAAATCTGAAAATATTCTAAAAATACACCAACTATACACTCTTTCTGACAAAGTTTCTAGAGGCTCAGTTTTAGGAGAAAAAGAGATCAAACCAAGAAAGGAAGAAATGGGATTCAGGAAACATGGAAAGTAGCATACGGTAACCTGAAGATGCAGAAATATGAATCTAGATTAGAACAAGAGAAATTGGTCTCCAGAAGATAGAATAAAGCTGACTGAGCTTTTGGAACTTCATGTGGAAAAGTATTTATATATATGTAAAAAATCAGGTAAAATAAGTGTAAAAATTAATGGTAGTCTTATGAAAGAGTTTCTAAGATGCAATTATTAAATCCATGTAAAATAAACATTTATAAGGCAAAGGAAACGTAACCATCGTACTCGCCTCAGGTCAACAATGAACAATATTTACACAGACAGTAAGATAAACATTAACGGAGAACTAAAAGCTCAAGAACTATAGAGCAAGAAGTCAATGGAAAATATCTAGCTTTCAAAAATTGCAATAGAAATATCTTATTTAGAAGCATGGATTTTAAAAAACCTAAAAAGTGGTAAGAACTGAAAGTAGCTGCTTTGCAAGAACAAAAACAAAGTGGGAAAAGGTGGGGTATAGGGGACAAATGAATTTCATAAAAGTACTTTTAGTATTATTTGATGTTTAACCTTGTGTACATATTACTTTGCTAAAAGCAAACTTTACTTTTACAAAAGATATAAAAAGTGGGCTAAAAGAAAATGTATATGAAGACAAATATGTTAAAGATTACTACCCCTTATGTGCAAAAATGTTTCGTAATGTTAGAGGCAATCGATTCAAACAAAAAATAGTCAATATTTGCCAATTCTTCCTCAGGAAGGCTGGTGGGGGAGAAAAATAGTAAAGGATGTACAGTCATTTCATAGAAGAAAAGGAAATACCAACAATGTGAAGAAGAGTTCAACTTTACTAGCAGTCAGGAAAATGCACAGAAGAACCAGGGGATACCATTTTTCACTAATAGGATTTTGCAAGATGGAAACACTTTAAAAGAGGAATAATAAATAGTGTTGGAGGTGGTAGTGAGGATGCATGGTCTTATGTTATTGAATGTGTGAACTGCTAGTACATTTCTGGAAATTAGTCTTCAGTGTTTTTCAAATTAAATAGTATATATACAGTTGACCCTTCAACAACATGAGTTTGAACAGTGCAGGTCTACTTACATATGGATGTTTATATATATATATGTATATTTTAATATATATATATATAAGTATTATAAGTATTATAACTGTACTTTTTCTTCTTTATGATTTTCTTTTTTTTTTAAAGATTTTATTTATTTGACAGAGAGAAAAGCAGCCAAAGAGGGAACACAAGCAGGGGGAGTGAGAGAGGGAGAAGCAGGCTTCCTGCCGAGCAGGGAGCCCGATGTGGGACTCGATCCCAGGTCTCCAGGATCATGACCTGAGCCAAAGGCAGTTGCTTAACCAACTGAGCCACCCAGGCACCCCTATGATTTTTTTAATAACGTCTTTTCTCTAGCTTACTTTACTGTAAGAATACAGTACACAATGTATATAACTATAAAATATATGCTAATCGATTTTTCTGTTATCGGTAAGACTTCTACCATCAATAGCAGTCTATTAATAGTTAAATTTTAGGGGAGTCAAAAGTTATACATGGATTTCTACTGTGTGGGTTTGCATCCCTAGCCCCTTGAATTTTGCAAGGGTGAACTATCCTTTTGAATCAGCATTCCCTTTTTAAGTATCTAGTATAGAAAGAAGTAATAGTACAGGGACCCAGTATGCACACTTTATAGTAACAAAAATTTATAAAATCCAAATGTGCATCAAGAAAGAACCAGTAAGATAAATGATGCCATGTCCAATCCATACTATAAGAACTATGCAGCTATTAAAAAAAAAAGAGTGAATAATATCAATAATATACTTGCCTTCATGGAACTTATGTTCTACTATGAGAGGGACAATAAATTAAACAGATCAATAAAATCATGTGTCCTAATAGATCTATTTTATTGGAACCTTAAAAACCTGATGAAGTCATAACTATCTCTTAAAATAAAAAGCAATGCTTCCTTTATTGGAGCCAGCCCCAGCAACAGTCAGGGTCCTAGAAGGTGGCGATGGCGTCGGTGATTCTGAATGAGGAGACTGTGGGGATCTCCTGAAAACTGTGTCTTCAGGGTTCTTTATTTAAAGTTTGTGGTTACATTTCATTTCAAAGGAAGGGTATATGATTAAAGAGTTTTGTAAGAAATTATACAGATTTCTTTTAAGTTTCCAATCATCAAATTTTCCAAGACATGGGTGCCGTTCAGGTGCCATAAACTTAGAGCAGAACATCCCTAATCTGTCCGGGACGGTGCGTGATCCGCCTCTCCCGCCATGACACAAGCCACCAGAAACTTTGGTGGAGGTGCCCGTGAATGAGGATAAAAGCCCCTCTGGGCTTTCCCCGCCAAGAATCTGGAAAGCCACGTACCTTGTGGGCCAGGGCAATATGACCTTTGTGTCCCTGGGACATGTGCTTGGGCAAGCACTCAACCAAGGCACATTGTTCCATTTAATCCTCCTCCTGGTAATCATATCTCTGTATCTCTATTCACAAACTTCCCTTTTTTCCTGACCTTCACTTATACTATGTGTTTATGAAACTTTCCTTTATGGCGGAAATCAGTAGTTGATAATTATAACCTGCATAGATACACTTTGATTGAGACTATATCAATACTAATAGTTTATATGTAATATACTTAATAGTTTAAATGTAGTTACTTAAAGTTTCCATGACCACTCATTCACCTTTTGTCTGTGTGACCACTCTCTGCCTTGAACGGCCAGAGAAAAAACATTCCATTGAGATAAGATGAGACAGAACTAACTGTTTGCCTAAAGCTAGATTGATGTGACTGCCAGTGGACCAAGGTCTGTTTCCGCCCACAATTAGGATGCTCTGTCCTAAGTTTATGTCACCTGAACGGCACCGATGTCTTGGGAAATTTATGACTGGAAACCTGAAAGAAGTCTGTGTAATCTCTTAAAAATCTTTTATCATACATCCTTCCTGCAAGATGATCAGTAACTAAAAAGCTTTAAATAAAGAACCACTGAAGACACAGTTTTCAGGAGATCCCCACACCACTCTTCGAGTCTGGGCTCCTCATATCGCCAACTCCGTCACCACCTTCTGGAAACCCTGACTGTTGCAGGGGCCTGTTCCCAGCACTAATCTATGGAACAAACAATTGTGGGTGGAAACAGACCCTGGTCCACTGGCAGTCACCTTAATCTAGCTTTAGGCAACAGTTGGTTTTGTCTGATCTTACCTCAATGGAGTGCTTTATCCCCTGGCCATGTAAGGCAGAGAGTGGTCACGCAGGCCAATGGTGAACGGGTGGTCATGGAAACTTTAAGTAACTACATTTAAACTATTAAGTATATTGGTATTGATATAGTCTTAATCAGAGTGTAACTATGCAGGTTATTATTATTTTTCTATTGATTTTATGCTCTAAAAGGAGTGCCGTAAGCAGATTGCAAAAGTGAGAATAAAGAAAGGATTAGACTTGCATATAAATGATATGGTGTTTTTAAGTAAGTCTTACAAATAAGAAGGCAACTGAAAGGCTTAGATGAGTTGTGTACAAAGTTTTATCTACACCATAAATATAATGACCAGAAGTTAGTTTGTTTGGTGTCAAAGAGAAAGATAACTTATTTTGCAAAGGTAAATGCACTTGCTTAAGCCTCTTTTCTATGACTGGGTGCAGAACTCTTTATTTATGGAATCTTTGTGTGCGTGGCGATGTTCTTGTAGGTACAGTTTTATTTCTTATAGTAAGCCCTTTATTTAACCATTTAAGAGCCTTGACAATCTCCTCCACAGAGCTATAGGATGGCTAAGATTAAGCTATTTTTAATGATGGTAAGTAGAAACAAAAGCATTTTGCTATATACTAGACATGGTTTTTAAATGTCAAGCATTCCATACAAAGAATGGCAAATAAGCATGGTGGAGAAACTACTGCCCCATGCAAACTCCCTATACTTTGTGGGAGGGTCGGTGTTCCGTGCCTTGCAGAGGGAATCACCTAACTGACCATGCAGGTGGCTCACAGCATTTTATTATTTCATTTGACTGATACCTGCACTGACACTGATTTTTACCTAAAACATATTTTAAATTACCAGGCCTCTTACAAAACTGTATGAGTTCTACTTCCTCTCTCTCTTTGAATACATTTTCATTCACACAGAGAGATATGTTTAGATACACCCAGTCACACATATTCCTAGAGAATGATATAGAGCACTGAGGGTGGATTATAAATCATCATTGCATTGGAAGTATTTTTTTCCCACATTGTATTTACTAAAGCAGAAGCATTTGCTTTCCCTATAGGGAGCAGGATGAATAAAAAGTCTATCACATTAAAAGTTATAAAACGTATATTACATGTCAACTTGACAACAATTGAAGAAGCACAGTACCATTGCTGAGAGAGGGGTTCACGGGAATATATATTCCAGATATAAAGATTTACTGTCAATCAGTGAACTATATGGTTATTTAATATGTGGATGTATCCAGTTCTTCCCATTGCATTAAACTGTCTTATTCCTCCTTTAAAGTGGTGTTATCCACCTGAACACATATTCAATTACATTTTCCACTAAGGATGAACTGCTAAAATCAATGCACACATCACAGACACCTATATTTTTCTTTCTCCATTAGAGTTAAAGATTGCTACAATTCTATAAGTATTGACTGACATCATTAGATTATTTAGGGTGAAGAACTTGAGGCAAAGATACTGTTTCCATCCATGTGAGTACTCTAATAGAAAATATATACTTCAATTCCACTGTGTGTCCTTTTTGTTGGTGATGACTTTTTGTTTTTGTTTTGCTTTGTTTTTAGTAAGGGTTGAGCCAGATTAGGCACACGTGGCTAAAAAACTGGTATGTATAAGTAAAGTATATGTGTGGGCTAGTTTCATTAGCGATAGCAGGGAAGAATTTTACTGTTAATATTGAAAACTCAAAGATAACAAATTCAGTTCTCATAACATGAGTAGCAATGGAAGGAAAAGTCTGAATTTCTGTGTTGATTGCTACTACAGAGAAAATGCCCTGCCTACCTTTGATGTCACCTCTTACTTCCGATCATCATAGTTGATATTTTAGTCCTTTGTTAACCTCTCCCACACATTTTTTTCTCCGCTGACCTCCCAGCATATCTGAAGACACTTTTGGTTAAATCTACAATCAACAGTTTTATGTTTGTAGCTATGTAAACATTGGTTCATTGCAGTAACAGTGGTCTAAAATCTTTCCCTTTCTTTTCTTGTACTATTTTCTCCTCCCATTCCCACCCAGGTTAAATTTTCTTTCTTCATTTACTTGGCTTTTCCTGAATCACAGGCTGAGCCTCTCCACATGTCATGGTAATTCCATCAAAGGGCTCATAATCTGATTTCCTACAAAGTCAAATTTATCAGATAACTGAGCAGTTTCATTTCTTTCCTGAGAAATTCTTCCTAGAAATTCACCTCTCATCTTGGAATTTTCCTTTATTGTCCTACCAGAAATTCCTTCTGAGTCAGCCCAGCATTGGCTCCCTGCATTTATTTTCTTGTTTGGTGTAGCATATTCTCTAGTAGCTTCCCAAGAAAGCACTTATGGGAAGTAAAAGTACTTGTCTTCCCTTCATTTCTGATTGATATTTCAGTTAGTACAGAATTCAGTATTAAAAGCAATATTCCTTAGATGTTTTAAAGATACTGTCTTCTAATTCCCAAGGTTACTCTTTAAGATTCTCCTTTCTTCTTACAGTAGTCCCCCCTTATCCATATTTTTGCTTTCTATAGTTTCAGTTACTCACATGGTCAGTTGCAGTGAAGAAGATAACCCTCCTTCCAAAATAATGACAGAGGGTTAATAACAGCCTAATACTGCATCACATTGCTATGTCATTCACTTCATTTCATCTCATCACGTAGACATTTTATCATCTCACATCATCACAAGAAGAAGAATATAGCACAACAGGATATGTTGAGAGAGACAGAAAAACCACATTCACATAACTTTTATTCTAGTATAATTACCATAATTGTTCTATTCTATTATCAGTTATTGCTGCTAATTTGTTATTATGCTTTATTCATAAATTAAACTTTATCATACCTATATATGTATAGGAAAAAGCATAGTATATTTGGGATTTTGTACTATATGTGGGGGTCTTGGAATATAAGGGAAGGGACCACTGTATGTGCCTTGCTTATTTCATCTCTGAAATCTCCTAGCATCAGTGCACCTGTGTGGCTCAGTTGGTTAAGCATCAGACTCTTGATTTCAGCTTAGGTCATGATATCAGGGTCATGAAATTTAACCCTGGGGTGGGCTCTGCGTTCAGCCAGGAGTCTGTTTCTCTCCCTCTCTTTCTGTCCCTGCGCCCTTCTCATATGACAACTCTCTCTCTACAATAAATAAATAAATAAATAAATAAATAAATAAATAAATAAATCTATCTTTATAAACCAATCGATCACTCAATCGCCTGGATCTTCCTCCTAAACCCATACTCAGAAATCTTATGATGATAAACATTAGTTTATCAATATGGGTTTTTCTTATTTCATTGTGTTCCAAGCTCTTCATTTCTGGAGCATTTCCTTGTACTGTTATTTTCAAAACTGCCTTTCCTTACATTGCTTTCATTTCTTCCTATAGAATCTCCACTCAGAATACTGAGCCTATTAGTCACATTCTTTATTTTTTTCTATCTTTTCTATCCTAGTTTCAACTTTGCATTTTGTTTTACTTTGTGGAAGATGTTCACAACTTTACCTTCCCACTTTCATATTGCATACTTATTTTCTGCTATCATGGTTTTAATTTCTAATACTTCCATTATTTCTCTGCATTGATTCTCTCTTATTTTTCTACTCTCTGTATTTACTTAGGTAACTGTAAACTTCATTTTTGTTTTTAATTAGTATAATCCCTCTGTCTTTTATTTAGACACTTAAATTTCTCTTTTGTCTGGCTACTTTTAGGGTCTTCTCTTTGTCTCTGATTTTCTATAATTTCACTATATTGAGTCTAAATAAGAGTTTGTTCAGTTAATTTATTTGTTATTCACTGACTTTCTTCAATCTATGGATTAGACCTTTCAACACTTATGAATATTCTGAACCACTTTCTCTGTAAATGATGACTCTTCCCTATTTTGTCTCTTTTCTTGAACTCTGATCTCTTCTAGTTTAGTACTGCTTATTACATACGCCAACATTTTAATACAGTCTTGCTTCATTTAACTGTGCTTTGCAGGTATTGTGTTATTTAAAAATTGAAGGTTTGTCACAACCCTGTGCCAAGTAAGTCTATTGGCACCATTTTTTCAGCAGCATCTGCCCACTTGTGTCTCTGTGTCACATCTTGATAATTCTTCCACCATATCAAACCTTTTTATTATTATTATATTTGCTATGCTGAACTGTAATCAGTGATCTTTTGATGTCACTATAATATATGTTTGGGGGCACCCCAAACCATGCCATTATAATACAGCAAACTTAACTGATAATCTTGTGTGTGTTCTGACAGCGCCACTGATGAGCTATTTCCCCATTTCTCTCCCTCCCCTTGAACCTCCCTATTCCTTGCAGTGTAACAATATTGAAATTAGGTCAATTGATAATCCTACAACAATTCCTCTAAATGTTCAACTGAAAGGACGAGTCATATGCCTCCCACTTTAAATCAAAAGCTAGACACGATTAAGCTTAACGAGGAAAGTATGTTGAAAGCCAAGTTAGGTCAAAAGCTAGGGCTTTTTTTTTGCACCAAACAGCCAACTAGTGAATGCAAAGGAAAAGTTCTTGATGGAAATTAAAAGTGCTACTCCATTGAACACATGAATGATAAGAAAGTGAAACTTCCTTACCGCTGCTAAACAGAAGTTTAGTGGTCTGGATAGATGAAACCAGCTACAACATTCCTTTAAACCAAAGCCTAATCCTGAGTAAGGGCCTAACTCTCTTCAATTCCTCTGAAGGCTGGGAGAGGTGAGACAGTTGCAGAAGAAAAGTCTGAAGCTAGCAGAGGTTGGTTCATGAGGTTTAAGGAAAGAAACCATTTCTGTGTTATACAAGTACAAACTGAAGCAGCAAGTACTGATGTAGAAGCTATAGGAAGTTATCCAGAAGATCCAGTTAAGATGGTTAAAGAAGGTGACTATACCAAACAATAGATTTTCAATGTAGATAAAAGTTTTTTATTGGAAGAAGATGCCATATAGGACTTTCATAATGAGAGAGGAGAAGTGACTGTCTGGTTTTAAAGCTTCAAAAGACAGGCTGACTCTCTCGTTAGGGGCTAATGCAGCTAGTGACTTGAATTTGAAGCCACTGCTCATTGAACATTCTCAAAATGTAGTGCCCTTAAGAATTATGCTAGGTCTCCTCTGCCTGTGCTCGGTAAAGAGCAAAGCATGCATGAAAGCACTTCTGTTTGCAACATGGTTTACTGAACATTTTAAGCCCGCTTTTGAGACCTACTATTCAGATAAAAAGATTCCTTTCAAAATATTACTGCTCAGGGCACCTGGGTGGCTCAGTTGGCTAAGTGATGATCTTGGAGTCCCAGGATCGAGTCCAGTATCAAGTTCCCTGCTCAGTAGGGAGCCTGCTTCTCCCTCTGATCCTCCCTCTTTCATGCTCTCTCTCATTCTCTTTCAGATAAATAAATAAAATCTTTTACAAAAATATTATTGCTCATTGATAATGTGCCTGATTGCCTAAGATCTCTGACGGAAAAGGACAAAGAGATTAATATTTTCATGCTTGATAACAAACATTCATTTTGTAGCTCATGAATCAACAAGTAATTTCAACATTCAGGTCTACTTATTTAAGAAATACATTTTGTAGGGGTGCCTGGGTGGCTCAGTCATTAAGTGTCTGCGTTCAGCTCAGGTCACGATCCTGGAGTGCCAGGATTGAGCCCCACATCGGGCTCCCTGCTTGGTGGGAAGCCTGCTCTCCTCCCTCTCTTACTCCACCCGCTTGTTCCCTCTCTAGCTGTGTTTCTGTCAAATAAATAAATAAATAAAATCTTTAAAGAAAATAAAAAAGAAATACATTTTGTAGGGCTCTAGATGTCATAGACAGTGATTCCTCTGATGGGTCTTGGCAAAGTAAATTGAAAAACTGGAAAGGATTCCCCATTCTAGATACAAGTGAGGAGGTCAAAATATCTTCACTAATAAGAGTCTGGAAGATGTTGATTCCAATGTTCCCCTGCAGCTTGCCCCACCCAACCTGCTGCCCTTTACACATCCCCTCTAAAGCAGCTCTGATACCACTGCATCTGGTGGGCAACCACAACCAGGACTGTTGCTCCTCCAAAATGACTTCTGTCCTAAGGAGGGAGAATCAACACTTGCCCACCAATGTGTCTGCAGTATGCACAATGGTTCATTGGAGACAGCCAGGCTGAGGAAGAGCCCCATATGCCAGCAAGCATGTAATGGTTATAGGAGATCCTTAGTTCAGCAGTGTGTAGAACAAGCACTGCCCATGAGCACATCCACAACAGCTGCAACTGGGCCTCACAGCCAGCCACACAGGGAGCAAGCCCAGCCCACCAATGTACCCACAGCAGTCACAGCTCTCCCGCAACAAGATGGTGCATGCAACCCATAGAGAGGACAGTCCTGGAGTTTCTGGTTCTTATGAACAACAGGTATCATGGTACAATGCACCACTGGATCCCTTGCACACAAAGCTACTACTTTCAAGACTAGAAGATGTAGCTGGCCTATGTAATACACAGAAACAAACACAGAGAATTAGACAAATTTGAAAATAAGAATATGATCCAAGTAAAAGAAAAAGACAAAACAACAGAAAAAGAATGAAATGAAACAGAGATAAACAATATGCCTCACAAAGTGTTCAAAGTAATGGTCACAAAGACACTTACGGGACTTGAGGAAAGAGTGAAAGAACTCAGTGAGAACTTCAAGAACAGATGGAAAAAAATAAAAGAGAACCAGTTAGGGGCGCCTGGGTGGCTCAGTTGGTTAAGCAACTGCCTTCAGCTCAGGTCATGATCCTGGAGACCTGGGATTGAGTCCCACATCGGGCTCCCTGCTCAGCGGGAACCCTGCTTCTCCCTCTCTCACTCCCCCTGCTTGTGTTCCCTCTCTGGCTGTGTTTCTCTCTGTCAAATAAATAAAATCTTTTTTTTTTAAAAAAAAAGAGAACCAGTTAGAGCTGAAGAATACAATGACTGAGATGAATACACTAATGGAAACAAACTGCAGATAAGAAGATGTAGAAGATGGATCAGCAATCTGTAAGATGGGGTAACAGAAAGCCACCAAGCTGAAGAGCAAAAAGAGAAAGAAATAATAAAAACTAATATTGGATTAAGGGAACTCTACGCCATCATCAGGTGTAATAACATTCATATTATAGGGAACTCCGAAGAAGGGGAAGGGGATGAAAACTTATTTGCAGAAATAATAGCTGAATACTTCTCTAACCTGAGGAAGAAAATATGTATGCCCATCCAAGAATCACAGAGAATCTCAAATAAGATGAACCCAAGGAAGTCTACACCAAGACACATAAGAATTAAGATGGCAAAAATTAAAGATAAAGGGAGTATCTTGAAAGTAACAAGAGAAAAGCAAACAGTCATGTAAGGAAAATCCCATATGGTTATCAGTTGATTTTTCAGCAGAAAATTTACAAACCGGAAGGGAGTGGCATAATATAGTCAAAGAGCTGAAAGAAAAAAAAAACCCTGTACCCAATAATACTTAATAAACCATTAAGGTTATCATTCATAACTGAAGGAGATATAAAGACTTTCCTAAAGAAACAAAAGTTAAAGGAGTTCTTCACTGCTAAATCAGCCTTATAAGGAATATTAAAGAAAATTATTTAAGTGGAAAGAAAAGACCAGAGCTAAAACTAAGAAAATTATAAAAAAGGGGAAAAAATTTACAAGTAAAAGCAAACATACAGTAAAGGTAGTAAATCAATCATGTGAGATAAAAACACAAAGGTAGTAAAATCAGTATATATACAGATATTAGTCAAAGAATATACAAAATAAAAAGATATAAAACATGGCATCATACACTGGGTGATGTATGGAAGTGTTTAATCACTATATTGTACACCTGAAACTAATAGTAAGAAGTACATACCTATCAAAAATTGTTTTACTTATAAATGGTCTAAACGGTCCAATCAAAACACATAATGTGACTGAATGGATTAAAAAAAAAAAGAAACAAAAACAGGACCCATTTATAATGCAGCCTACAAGAGACTCACTGCAGACATAAAAACATACAAAAATACAACATCCAAAAGGAGGCAAAAAGAAAAAAAAAGCTGAAGTAGCAATACTCATATCACATAACGTAGATTTTAATAAGAGACAAAAAAGAGATAAAAAGATGTTTACATAATGATGAAAGGACTAATCCAACAAGAGGATATAATGATTGTAATATCTATGCACTCAACAAGGGAACACCTAAATATATAAAGCAATATTAAAAGACATAAAGGGAGAAATTGGCAATAATACAAAAATATTAGGGGACTTTAATACCTCACTTACATCTATGAATAAATCATCCAGACAGAAAACCAATAAAGAAACAATAGCTTCGAACAACACATTAAATCAGATAGACTTAACAGATATATACAGATCATACATGCTTTTCAAGTGCACATTAAACATCTCCAGGATGCATCATATTAAGCCACAAAATAAGTCTCAATAAATATTAGAAGACTGAAATTATATTAAGTATCTTTTCTGGCTGCAATGGTATGAAACTAGAAATCAATTACAAGAAAAAAAAAGTAGAAGAAAAGCAGGCTAAATAACATGTTATTAAACAACTAATGGGTCAAAGAAGAAATCAAAGAGGAAATTAAAAAAATATCTAGAGAGAAATAAAAAGAGAAACACTACAGGGGTGCCTGGATGCTCAGCTGGTTAAGGGTCTGCCTTCAGCTCATGTCATGATCCCAGGGTCCTGTGATTGAGCCCCAGGCCATGCTCCCAGCCCAGGGGGGAGTCTGCTACTCCTTCTCCCTCTGTCTCTTCCCCTGCTTGTATGCTCTCTCTCTCTAATAAAAAAATAAAATCTTAGGGGAAAAAAAGAGCTGGAGGTATCACAAGCCTTGATTTCAAATTATACTACAAGTATACAGTAATCAAAACAGCATGGTACTGGCACAAAGGTAGAAACATATATCAATGGAACAGAGTTGAACCCAGAAGTAAACCCACACCTACATGGTCAATTAATCTATGAAGTAAGAAACACAAATACACTATGGGAAAAAGACAGTCTCCTCAAACTGGACAACTACAAGCAAGGGATGAAACTAGATCACTTGCTTACACCACACATAAAGATAAACTCAGAAGGGATTAAAGATATAAATGTAAGACCTGACACTACAAAACTCTTAAAAGGTATGCAGCGGTCTCTTGGACAACAACTTTACATTTTTGTAGATATGTTTTGCCAGGCAAGGGGAACAAAATAAAAAAAAGAAACAACTGAAACTACATCAAATTAAAATGCTTTTGTACAAGAGAAGAAACCAAAATGAACTAAAGACCTAAATGTGAAACATAAAACCATAAAAATCCTAGAACACGGGCAGCAATTTCTCTCATACTGCCTTTAGCAACATTTTTCTATATCTGACGCCAAAGGCAAGGGAAACAAAAGCAAAAATAAAATTCTCTGACTATATCAAATAGAAAAAGCTTTTGCACACTGAAGGAAACCAACAACAAAACAAAAAAGCCACCCACTGAATGGGAAAATATATTTGCAAATACCCAAAATATACAAAGAATTTATACAACTCAGTATCAAAAAAAAAAACAACAAAAAAACACAGAACTAATCCTTTTGAATAGACATTTTTTTTTTCTAAAGAAGTCATACAGATGGCCAATAGACACATGTAAAAAATGCTCAGCATCACTCATCATCAAGGAAATATAAATCAAACCACAATGAGAGATCACCTCATGCTGGTCAGAATGGCTAGAATCAGGAAGATAAGAAATAACAAGTGTTAGTGAGTATACAGAGAAAAGGGAACCCTTGTGCACTGTTTGTGGGAATGTAAACTGGTTCAACAGTCATTCTGGAAAATATGATGGAGGTTCCTCAAAAAGCTAATCCTCTCCTAAAATAATGATAATGACAAAATACATTAATATTATGTATTTTAGCCTTTGGTGAGCACTAAGTCCTAAACACTTGTTTAGATTTTACTTGTAGCTCGTGCTATAAAAGTACTTGACACATGGGCAAACTCGGTAAATTACAGTTACAAATATTCCATTACAACAATTTTACAAATAAAGAAACTAAGACTTAGAGTTGAAATAACTTGTACAAAATCCCCTACCAAATTGGAGACCTGAGCTTTCATCATTAGTTCATCATTCAACATATCTGTGATTCTGCCTCTAAACATGCACTTGAGTAACTTACTAAATACCAAGACATATATTATTACTTTATCATTATGTGAAACTGACCGCTGTGTAATATTGGTTGGACAAGTCTCTTACCCTTCTGTGACTCAATTTCCTTCCCCTAAAGTATTGATAATTTAAGTACCTTTACCACTTCACTGAGCATTCACAATAATTCCTTATGGTGGATATGTCATCTGCTCTCCCAGTTACTAATGCTTTCATTACAGCAACCTTTTTGTGTCTCATGTCCCCTCTATTTCATGAGACTAATATTAATATATACTGCATAGAATTGTTGTGGAGATTTAGTGAGTTAATTTACCTATAGCACCTGAGACTTAAACGCATAGAAATTGTTTTCAATCAGGTAAGCGCCTAATGGATGGGGGAAGGGAGCAGATATGAGTGGCTTTACCACTAAACAAACAAACAAAGAGAATTAAATATCACAAATACTGTGTAACTATTAGGGGTCACTACTCTTCTGTATCTTCATTTTCTTTTTTAACTGCTACTGATGCCATTTTTAAAGAAGAGAGGGAGACATGTTGTGTAGTAGAAAAGCATTGCTTGTGGAGTTCCATAAACATGAGCAAGAACTCCAGCTTCACTGTTTCATAGCTGTGTGACCCTGAGTAATTTACTTACTTTGCTAGGACGCTTGTTTCCTTAATTGTAATATTATGAAACAATATGAAAAAATATAAAATTCTTATTTCTAAGTTCTGTCATGAAGATAAATCGATGGTTCATGTCATAATAATATATAAATTGTTTCAGCTACACAGTTTATAGAGGAAGGAAGCTCTACAAAAATATTTGATCTTGGGGTTTTACACTCTCAGATTAAGCACCCACCCCACAAAAGTAGCACCATCAGCAGATTCTCCAACTCACTTTCATGGTAGTACTGCCATTGGGAAGGCATCTTTAAACTGGTTTAAACATCTACAGCTGGTAGCGCTCAGTTGGTTAAGCAAACGCCTTCAGCTCAGGTCATGACCCCGGAAACCTAGGATCGTGCCCCATGTCGGGTGCCCTGCTCGGAAAGCTTGCTTTTCCCTCTCTCACTCCCCCTGCTTGTGTTCCCTCACTCGCTATGTTTTTCTCTGTCAAATAAATAAAATCTTTATAAATAAATAAACAAACAAACAAACAAACAAACATCCACAGCTATGGACACATCTGATATAGTTAGTAGCAGATTTCCCTTTTATGTCCCAATGCTTCAAAACGATCTCTTCCGATAGTGTTTTTAATTCGTCTACACGCATCAAAGAAAGAATATCAGATTTTATTTTAAATTTGTGCCCTCCCATTGCTGTGCGATACTTGACATCACAAGATAGGATGCAATTCTCCACATATTAAGCTCAATACAGTCCTAAATTTGCACGCCAAGCCCTCGTTGACTTCAATAGGGCTTCGACTCCTAGAATGATTGCAGATCAAGTCATTTTGATATAATGTAATTTTTTAAGTAGCTTTTTTTTCCATAAGTAGAAACATGCTGGGAATAGCAAACTACCTGCACAGCATACACACCGCAGTCAGTAATCCTGCTCCTTGTCAAAACATTTTCTGTTCATATGTGAGTGTTGCCTGTGGTGAGAGACTTAAAAAGATTTTAAGGAAAATCACTGAAGCCACACTCTACTCCCTATCAGCATAATAAAATATGAGGAGTTTCATTAAAATCCCTTCTTATAGAACCACACCTTGCATCCTTTATTACAATAAATTGGCTACCAATTGGACTACTGACCTTCTATGCATGTAAATCATAGCATGTTTTCCTTCATTTTAAAATCAGCTTTTGTTTCCAAATGAAGATTAATTTTGCCAGTGGATCCCAGTCTGAACATACCCCATAAATCATGAAGGGCATAGTCTGTAGATACATGTTTCAAGTTCAAGCAGCAAAGATCTGCTACTGATAATCCCGAAGACAATAAACATTTTTATCCAATCAACCAGAGTCTAAAGAAATTCAAAGAATGGAAAGTCTTTGAAATATACAGGCTTTTGGATATCAAATTACCTTTGAAACCCCCCACCCAGAAGTATCTCTAACAAAATCCATTTGAAATACTGCTTCAATATTCCAAAAAATCAATAATTTAAACCACAGGTTGAACATTTTTACTGCTTCCACGGCAGACTGTCATTTTTCGAAATGAAAATGCTAATGATACCGAAGGGGAAAGCACTAAGCAGAAGAGATGCATGAATGAAACCTTGGATTGGCTAGACCTGCTGGTTTGATCTCTTTCTCCCTCACTCATCTGTGACAAAATGTCTTTTAAAATCAACAACTTTCATTTCAGTGTTTCTAAAAAATGCACTTCTCTGTTGTACATTACATCCTTCTCTATAGGAAGTTAAGGAATGTGCTAGAGCAAGACATTTTATAGTAAATATGAATACAGAATGTAATATCAAGTAGGCTGTATTATTTCAGCATAATCTATAATGTCGGGACACCTTTAAAATATTGCACAGAACACTGGGGAGAAGATAATCCCCTACTACCAAGGATTTTCATATTCATACCACTGTACGAAAACACAAGTAGTGAAGGAAGCCTGGAAATCCAGAGCCCAGAGGACCTTAATTCAGGAGAAACTTTTTCATTGCCTGTCAAATTATCTAGTGTTTAAATTTTTAAGAGAAAAAGGTGTGAGTTCAGGGTCATCTCCTTCTCCATGGGGGCCCTGGATTTGAATCTCCTCTACCTGACATACAATCTTACTAGTAAAATGGGTGAATTCTGGAGTAAAATCATTTTCGTCCAAAAGCAGGTAAGTGCCGTTCACGGGATGTGAAACATTCTTACTGGACCGTAGGCCAGGGAAATAAAACCAACAAAACAATGATTATCAGTGAATAGTCAAACATCCCAAGAGCTGTGGACTTACGAGGGAGAAGGTGTGTCCCATAAAATAGGGTGGTTATGAGGAGGCCCATAGTCAAACTTTTAACAGCTTTCTCCCGTCTTTCCTGAAAACCTGCAGCAACTTAAATTCAACCTGTAACCAAGTGATGGCAAAAGAACACTACTGATCAGTTTTTATCAGAGGATAAATCGTATCACATTTCCATCTAGAAGAATACAAAATCCTAATGTGAGACAGAAGAGAGAAACTCAGGGTTTGCTGAGTGTCTGCTGTCTTTGTGACATCGAACTATAACTGTAGGGGACATGAAACAACAAGGGGGTTTGGAAATTGTTAAGACTCAGTTTGTCCATGCAGTGGGGATAGTGACATCTTGCATAGTGAGTTACGGGGAGTGAAAGAGGAAGTGGACATTATGCGGGTTTCAGAATGCCTCACATGTAAGATTTACACAATAAATACCTAGTGCTACTTCTTCAGAGGGAGGTGGATCTGGTACTCAGGTGATTCTAAAGAAAAATAAAAATGTTCTAATGAAGGCTGTGGTAGAACAGAAGGGAGCTAATAGTCGGTTTGCCCACTCCATTTTACAAGGCTGCATACACAGTGGGTTGGGGACAGCTGCAATTTTTTGTCTCCCTCCTATTAAAGCAGGAGGTTCTAGAACTTCAAAGGTACTATAGGAACACAGTTTTAAGGGAAGAGAAAGTCTCCAGGGAGGGTCACATCCATACTGAGAGCAAATTAAGTGCCAGATAGTCCAAACCGAGGGGAAGGCTCTTCGGAGGGGAGCATCCCACATAAACACGTGCTGGAAGGAGGCAGAACACGGATGGCAATAGTACTGAACATGTAGACTGCCCTCAGGCAGCTTTTTCTTGAGCAGCGAGCAGCCTCAATTCCATGTGTATAAGCATGATCTGGAGACCAGATGACAAGAACATGTGGGGTCTGAGAAATTAGATAAGGCTACCAAGGGGACACTTTAAAAAATCTTAGCCCCCTGTTATTAAACATTTTTGTGAAAAGGTATAGACAAAAGGAAGGTTAAGAAAATATTGAGCTGCAGTGACAGAGGGCCTTGTATGACACACTAAGGAGTGTGAACTTTTTCCTATAGGTAGACCGTTGAGAGACACATCCAAATATACTTTAGGGAGATGAATTTGGTTGCAAATAAGTACATTGATTTCTGTCAGCAGATACATGGAAATCAGAACTTTTAAGAGGTTCATACAATGTTCTAAGTGAGGATAAGTGAGGTCTTGACTAATGAAAGTTAGTGTGGAGATGGATGATACATATTTATGTACTGTTCTGGATTTGGCAGCTGATTTTACGGAAATGATCAATACCTTCTTTGAAAAAGAAGGGGAAGGAAAGAGAAGGACAGGAAAGAGGGGGGACAGAAAGAGAAGCGGAGGAGAGTGAAGGGGAGAGAGAGAATTCACATGTGAACTCAAAGTTTTAACAAATTTGCCTTTCGAAGCTGCATCAAAGTTATTCATTCCATTGTTGATTTTATTATTATTGATTATGGTATTATATTAGCATTTGAGTCTGTGAAGTGCTGTAAGACAGTTTGTTAACAATTTGTCATGACACTTCTGCTGAGTGGGAGGATGACACACATCATTATCATTATTATTAAGATTTTCTTTTACAGCTGGTATCATGATAAATGATTTACAGATAAACATAGCAATACTCAAGTTATTTATATCAAGTTAATTAATCATATTGATTTAACATCCTGCTCTGTTAACTTTTCCCCTTTAGATGTTAGTTTTAGACCTAATTTTAGAATAATTAAATTGAGTTCAAACTTTGGAACTCTACATTAGTGCTTATATCTCATCTGAGAAATTATTAACATTTTCAGTTCAATTTTAATAACTGCAGTTCCTCCATTAGGGTGACCTTTTCCTTCCAAATATTTGAAGTAATTATAGTTGGAGAAAGAAGTACCCATTGACAGTTTTTTTTTGATATTGAAAAGTTCTGCTTCAGCGAATGGCACAGAACACCAAAATCATGTTTTTCTCCTCCTATGTTCACTTCTCTGTGAATGGAACAAACCATAAACAGCTGCCAAGTTAGAGATCCTGGAGTCATTCTTGCCTTCTCCTTTCCCATCCCTATCTTCATGTAGTCAAACATCAAGGCTGGTACTTGATTCTCCTTTATACATTTCAAACAGGTTCACCTTACTCCAGCCCCAACCTTGAGATAATAGCATTTCCTCCCTAGTATATTGCATCTGTATGCACCATGCCATTGCCATGTTTGTGGCCATGCTAACCTTAGTGCCTGAGTACAGTGTCTGGAAATACAGTTGTTTCTTATGAAATATCATACAATGAATACTTGGATCCTCTCCCAGTCTTACATGGTTATTTGCTAAATAATTTATACTCTACTATCAGAGAAACCATTCTCAAAAGCACACCCAAGCCTGTCTTGTCATTCTTAATATAATGTCCACTTGTTATCCTTTAAGATAAAGTCTAAACTCTTCTCAATGAACAAGCAAGGCCCTTTATTTTCTGATTCTAGTCTAACTTGCCCTCTTGTCATTACATCACCCTTCTAGTGAAGCTAAACCCCCACTTCAACTGGGCTTTCCCTCTCTGCTTGCCTTTGCACATGCTACTCAGTCACACCACATCCCTCTTCTTCCCAGACGCACTGTTTAGGACTCCTCTTAGGCTCATCTACTTTCCAGGGACACACCTTGCCTACAGCTTGGTCTGGTGCCTCTCCTGGATTTTCATATTCTATGATACATGAACCATAAAAATGAAC
Source organism: Spilogale gracilis (assembly GCA_004023965.1). Classification (NCBI taxonomy): domain Eukaryota; kingdom Metazoa; phylum Chordata; class Mammalia; order Carnivora; family Mephitidae; genus Spilogale; species Spilogale gracilis. The sequence goes on from PITA01000469.1 coordinate 114,766, forward strand.
AGACAAACTACAGTGACTATAAAATACTATAAAAATACAGTGATAAGAGTAACAAGTACATGGTAGGAGAGTGTCCAGTCACCAACTATATGAACTTGAACAAAGATATTGCTAAGACTAATTCTCCTCATCTGTCTATGGGAACTCTTAGACTATAGCAAGAGCTAAGGTAAATCTTTTTTTAAGTTTCACGATCTGTGTAGTTGGATCTAGAATGATAAAACAAGCAGGGCAGCAGAGAAGAGCGAAGAACCTCTGATTCGGACCTCTAGAATAATAGTTCTTATCCTTGCTATCTAGAGCATATTAATTGTTTCTCCTAGGTTTTAATTCACTATGTTATACTCAAAATTTAGCCTAGAACATTTATTCGTATCCTTGGACTATATAAATGACCAAACAGCAAGAGACTACCCTTTGAACATAGACCACCTTGTAACAGTTTCCCTCTAAGGCCAGGATTGCAAAGAAACTGGCCTATTCTTCAGAAGCTGCCTGTACGCCCATTCTCCAAAGTCAATTTTCAGACTTGCTCTTATGTCATGTCTTCAGTGGAAGTGGGCCAGTCTTTCCTTAGGACCACCATTTCCGGAATTAGAGAACAGAATTAAAATGGCAACTACTTTAACTGTTAGTTCTATTGACGTGTTATGGTAATAGACTAATAGGCTATTAGTCTATACCTATTAGTCTATAATAGTCTATTAGTCTATAATATTAATACAATTATTAGGTCTTCATACTTTTACTATTTTAGTTATCACTTACAGTAGGCATCAATATTACCATAAGGAACAACTTCATACTCATTCTGATGGCTATAATAAAGAAAGCAATGTTGGTGAGTATGTGAGGAAATTAGCAACCTCATACATTGCCAGTGGAAAGTACACTGGTGCAGCCATTTTGGAGAACAGTTTGGCAGTTCATCAAAAAGTTAAACACACAGGGGCACCTGGGTGGCTCAGCTGGTTAAGTCACTGCCTTCGGCTCAGTTCATGATCTTGGAATCCAGGGATCGAGTCCCACATCGGTCTCCCCGCTCGGCGGGGAGTCCACTTCTCCTTCTGACCTTCTCCCCTCTCATGCTCTCTCTCACTCACTCTCTCTCTCTCAAATAAATAATAAAATCTAAAAAAAAAAAGTTAAACAGTACCAGATTGCCCAGTAATTCTGCAACGAGATATATCTGAAAGAGAATTGGATATACATGTCCACTTGAAAACTTGTAAGTGTTCAAGAAAATGCTACTTATATTGGGCAATCAGTAGGAAAAAACACCCCAAATATTCATGAACCAATGAATAGATAAACAAAATATAGTTCACCCACAAAAAAGGGAAGTTTTGATACATTATACAATATGGAAGATCTCTGAAAATATTGTCAAGTAAAAGCAACCAGATATAAAAGGTCACATAATGTATGACTGCATTTATACAAAATGTCCAAAATAGGCAAATCCATGGAGATAGAGTGTACACTAGTGGTCTCCAGGGGTTAGGGAATGTGGAGAATGGGAAGTGATTGCTAACCAGTATGGGTTTCTTTTCAGCAGTCATGGAAACACTCTGAAATTAATCATTTAATGGTTACATATTTTTAAAAAGTTACATATTTTTAAAAAGTAAAGTATATGATACATAAATTATTAAAGGAAACAAGAGTTTTAGAATGAGGTTGATGTCTAAGGTTACTAAATATTGTTATTCCTTTACTTTGCATCTTTTAGATTACAGAGATAAAATTTTCTAAGGAATTGAAAAAGAAACTGATTATGTAACACAGATATATGCATGTATGTTAGGTATATGTGTATATATAAATATAAATAGATACACACATGCCAATTTAGAGTATTATAAGAGGTTCTTAACAGATGATTATATGATCTTATGGCACATAGAAAATGTTCTTTTGATAGCCATATATTAATGGAAACCATTCAGATTTTGACTTAATTAAAAAAAAAACGCTGAAATTTATATGTAAACATAAAGGAGTAATTTTTCTTGAAGGTTGTATCTTGTAAAAATTGGTCCTTAAAACTTTAATTACAATGATAGGTAGATATATTTGATTTCTTTTTATGAAACTTTTATTATTTATAATAAACTTTTTATATTACTCTTTGAGGAATAAAATGAAAAACTGAGTAGATCAAAATACAGAATGGTTGAAGTTGCAATACTGACCTCCATCTGATTTTTCTCCCTCAGGAGATATATCTTTAAATAAGCAATTTCAATGGTTAGCCTTGTATTCCCTTTGATAAATTCACTTTTCTTCTATCTTGCATAATTTCTTTATAAAGACTTCATAACATAAGACTCCACACAGAATGAATGTGACTCTTCTTTACTCTTAAAATAAAGAATACTTTTATTTTACATCATTTTTATCTTTGTGATTTAATATTTTAAAATACTGCTTTAAAATAGGTTGAAAAACACCTTTTCTTCTAAAACAGTAAATATTTTCATTTACCATGCATATGTCTCCAAAGTTAATGCTAATTCAAAAACACTTTAGAGAGCACATAGTAATTTGCTAAGAAGGCACACAAAAATGTTGATATCTTAATTTCAGTTAAGGTCTTCATATCTTTTAGATATCTAGCTTTGAAATGTTTAGAATTTTCTCTTGCGTTATTAACACAAAAGTACAAATCCAAGGTTTATTGTGCACTTTTAACCTTTTGTTTCAACTGCAACCTATAGTCCACAAAAATGCTGGAATCTTGGTGGTAAATGATAATAGAAGTGATCATTTGTATCAGGTCCCTTACAAAGAGGTGACATGTATATGTACCTAAATTCATTTATAAAGGGGCTGTATTCTTCAATAGATTAGTTTACTTACAGAAAGAATTTTCACATATTTCAATCATAGGTAACTTTTCCTCAGCTCTAAAGAATAACAATAGCAGCAAAACAAACCCCTGGAGCTTTTAGTTCTAAAGGCACTCAAATTTTGCAGGTAATTCATATCTGTTCAGAAATGAAACACATTTAATAAGATACTGAAATATTCTATTTTTACATTTTACTCAATTATAAGCAAAAGCTAGTTGCATGGTAAAATCATATAAATGATAACTGAAATTCTCTCATTAAAAATAAAATGTCTTGGGGCGCCTGGGTGGCTCAGTTGGTTAAGCGACTGCCTTTGGCTCAGGTCATGATCCCAGAGACCCGGGTTTGAGTCCCACATCTGGCTCCCCGCTTGGCGGGAAGCCTGCTTCTCCCTCTTTCACTCCCCCTGCTTGTGTTCCCTCTCTGGCTATGTTTCTCTCTGTCAAATAAATAAAATATTAAAAATAAAATAAAATAAAATGTCTTGGGGTGCTTGGGTGGCTCAGTGTTTAAGCACCTGACTCTAGATTTTGGTTCAAGTCATGATCTCAGAGTTGCGAGATAGATCCCTACATTAGGCCCCATGCTGGGCTTTGAGCCTGTTTAAGATTCTTACTCTCCCTCCCCCTGTGCCCCTCCCCATCCGGCACTTCTCTTTCTCACTCTCAAAAATCATTAATTAATTAATTAATTAAATGTTTTATTTCTTTAAAGTATTATCCAAACATATCTGTATTATGTCTAATATTTTAAATTAAATAATGAACTCAAAGTTCTTATTTCAGTTGTCTTTTAAGCAGTCATATTTGTCATCTTTTCCTTTTTTCATGAAAGGAAAAGTTTTTTTCATAAAAGAGGCCATTTTTCTGTTAAATGCAGGGGATTTTCATAACTTTTTTTGGATATGAACAGCAAATAACATAAGTTAGAAAGAAGAACTGCAAAAACACAATGTGGATAGGAATATAATGTGATACACTGTACCAGAGCTGATACATGGCAAGCAAGCAGCATATTTCACATGTTGAAGCACATTTTAAGCCTTCCTTTACTCACATAATTTAGGCTTCAGATGTATTTGTCAGTTGCTCACTGCAGAATAGCTGCAGAACTGAAACAAAACCTTCAGTATAAAAATGACAACCCTTTTGTTTCCACTAAATCCTTATTCTGTCATCCACTGGCAGTGAGCTTTCCAGTCATGTTCTCTGCCAGTCCTTACCAGTTTGCCAATTACACAAGCTGCTTCCCAGACATCAGACACAGATTCCACAAGACTGCTGTGCAAGCGTACCCTAATTAACCATCAGCTTAATTAGACAATTTACTGTGTAATTAGCAGGCAATTAGTCAACACCTCTCAGATCTTATTGACTGCTGTGACAGCCTTTCCGTCTCTCCACATTCCAATACACAACAGCGACCATGTTTCTAGCACTCTTCAACCCGGTACAAGGCGGCTCTGGATAGAGAAGTGGGTAATATTATATAGTGAAGGAAAAAAAATCAATATGTAGCCTGTCCAATTATTGAACTCTTTATAAATGTCTTATATTTAATATGGGAAGTATAATATTAAAGATATTTTAAGTACCCACTCCAAAAATGGTTATAAAGTCAATTTCTTAATATGTTTTATTTCATGTTTTAAATGTGAAACATTTCCTGTCTTGTGTACTACGAATTGTGTTCCATGATTGGCTATGCCTACAATAATTTGAGTTACTTTGCTGATATGTGTGTATCAGCCCTATTTGATTGAATGCCATTAATGTTAATAGCAGGGACAGACACATATCCCACCTACAATGAGGGAAGGTGTTCTAGGGTGGGGTAGCATTTTCTCATTTTCTTTCAGTGAACTATGAAAAGGGCCAGACACTGGGAATCACAATTGGGGTGTTTTAACATTTACATTAACATTTACTACTTTCACATGAAAAGGCATTTTTAAAAACGTTGTTCTCTGAGCCCATATGTATGTCACATAACATCCATTGCTCTTTGCAGTGAACTTTCTGACCCCTATAAACTACTTCCCTTTTTCTTTTCTTTTCTTTTTTTTTTTTTTTTTTTAAGATTTTATTCATTTACTTGACAGTGAGACATCACAAGTAGGCAGAGAGGCAGTGAGAGAGAGCAGAGGAAACAGGCTCCCTGCTGAGCAGAAAGCCTGATTCGGGCCTCCATCCCAGGACCCTGAGATCATGACCTGAGCTGAAGGCAGAGGCTTTAACCCACTGAGCCACCCAGGTGCCCTACTTCCAATTTTCTAAAGATTTTATGATTGGCAACTAATGAGATCCCAACAGTTAGAAGCAAGAAAAATTCCTTACCTTTTTTCTTTTCAGAAATACTAAAGAAGATGAATTTTATTGAATGATTTAAAAGTCATTAAATCTCCTGTTAATGGAAAGGAACAGAAAGGAAGAATATGCAACCATTCCTTCATAGTTTTATTGGTTATCTGGCATCTACATTTCCTGATAGCTGACCAACTGCTATAAGAATAAACTACTTGTTACAAATTCCTATATTATCTACATGTTTCCATGAGCAGTCATTTTCTTTTTTTTTTTCTTTTTGAATGTAAAGGTCTGAAAATTCCAGGCAAGGAGAACAGTTAATGAAGGTGAGAATGAGGTTGACTTTTTGGAGCAACCTAGAAAAGGACATTATGGCTCCAGCTTAATTGGTACAAGGTGAAGTAGAATGAGATGAGATTTGAGAGATAGGCAGGAGCCAGATGATAAAGTGATCCAACAGGAGTTTGGATCTTATTTGAAAGGCTATGGGAAGCTGCTAGGATATTTTAAGCAGAGGAGGGACACGATATGACTTACGTTCTAAGAGACCACCCAGGCCATGGTCTGGAGGCTGCAATGCAGGACCACTAAAGTGCAAGCAGGCAGGCTCTTGTAGGAGGCTGGAAGAGTATTCAGTGAGAAATGATGGGGATCTGAATGTGTGTGTACTGGTGAGGAAGAGTTCTTAACTGAGAGGGGCAAAATTCCATGACTTTATAGGCTGTAATAAATGATTACATAACTACTAGTGTTTAAATTTTACAGATATGGTGTTTTACATGTTACAGATCATTTTTACATCTTTGATTTTTTTTAAATTCCAACTGAGTATTGCTAACTATAATAAAGGGAAAGCAGGCATTGTTTTAAATTATTAGTGAGCATGCTCAGGTTTAGAGAAGTTAAGCAATTTATTGACAGTCACATAGGAAAGAGATGACCCTCTACACTTTCTTCCAAATAAAGAGAAATGGTTGTAATACTTGAATAATAACTACTGTGATTTCCTGTGAAAATCACGACTGAATAGTAAAACAACCCCTCCAGCCTTCTGCATGTGATCTCATTTTTCTCTTTTAATACATAGTTTTCTTTGTGTAAATTCATTTTACCTTTGGTGTCATAACATTTCCCCTCGTACTGATCAAGAGAAGACTTCAAAATACAATGCAATGTTTGTTAATTGACCTCCTGAAAAACCATATGCTAAGTGGCTGCTTACCTTACACTGGCTATGGCAGAAAACCCAAATATCCTTGTGGCAACTTCGCAGAACTCCAACTACAGTGGACATAACTGAGCAAGGGCCCCAGCTCTTCCGCTGTGAGACCCATCCCTGCATCGTGCTGCATTCCCACAACTCAACCAGTAACTGAACAGGACAGAGAGACCAGGCAGGCTCATTCTGGAGACCTGAGGACTCCCCAAAGTCTTGACTGTAACTTCCTTAGATGTAAGCCCCTCTAGGATGCTTCCCCTCCCCCTCCCTCCCTCTCTTCTTCACCTGGGGCCAGATTTATACTGCTGCCTTATGACTCTCCCAGCTTTCTCCACCTTCCTCCATATTTGTTTTCAAGTGCATTTCACCTAATAAAATTCCTGCACTTAATCCCATCTTGGCATCTGGTGAATAAAAGACTTGGACTAACAGTTCTGATGTTATGTTAAACGGCACTTCGGTGATCGATTAAATGCTCCCCCCCAAAAAAAATCTCAGTATGAGAGAAATTTTATAAAATTTAAGAAATTTTTTTAATGGGAAGTCATGCAATTAATGTCAACAATTAAAGTTTGACAGATGTTAGTAATATAACAGAGTATCAAAATGTGGATTTTGGCTGAGATCTTAAGAGGGATTGAAATAAATTGCAAAAATAAATGCTCCCCTTGAAGAAGTATTCAAGTACATGACAAAAAAATCTGTTTAGAGAGAGCTCTTATACCCTTCTCCCTCAATAAAGATACAAAAGGTAGGGATACTGGAGATCTTAAGATGATTTCTTAGGATCATCTTAATTGTGTGTTTTGAGTCTCACAGCTAAACCCAAGCCCTGAGAGAGGGGTTAAAAGAGACCCTGAGAATACTCAATATGTGTTCCCTGCAATTTCTTTTTCCTTTTGGAGCATGAGAGTGTAGTGTACAGTACTGTTTGATATGTCTAAATGGTAAAGCATGGGTTGCCTGCTGCTGAAAAATAAGTTAGAAGAGATGCAGATATACCTTGACTGTCTGCATTCCTAGGATTTGTCCGGGCAAAGCAAATGTAAAATTTTCCTGTGGAGCAGTTAAGGGACCCATAAAAAAATAAGTTAATGTGAGGTCACTCTAGGTCTATTCGGTAGGGACCCCTGAAAAAGCAAAGAGGTCTCAGCAGAAAAAAAGGTAAAGAACTTAACGGCTCCTCGAAGTTGTGGAGGGAGAAAGTTATAACCAAAGATTCAAAAGAGCCATAGGGGAGAGTTCCTTAATGGTGGGAGAAACTTCTGAAGAACCATAACAGCACCCAAGAAAAAAGTGTCTTAAAAATATATGTTTCCTCAAGAAGAATATTATAACTGTATAGAATTATATTTATCCAAAAAAGTGAAATTGTTCATCATGGAATAGGGATATTTGCAAATTTAATATTTACAATATCGCTAAACAATGCACTACATTCCAAAACACATCTATCTTACTGATTAGTCTAGGGAAAGAGTCAATCAACATGTACTTTCCAGTTCTTTCATTACCAAAGCCTGAAGGTCACAGGACTTGCCTTCCAAAGGCTTACATTCAAGAAGGAAAAAAATAAGCAAACACATAAAGAATTCATTTTCTCTTATATTGACTGAGTAAAATTGATAAAAGCTCTGGGACTGAGAAGAAGATAACCATTAGTCAACCACTGAATGATCAATGACTTTTTAATATTTAAGTAGAAGAAATTATCTTAGGAGGAAAAATGGTAAAATTGAGGTATAGAGGACACAAACATAAAAAGCCTAGTGATTCGACTGGTTTAATCAGAAAAGAGAGACTGTGTGAGAAAAAGTAAAAGGTATTACTAAAAATGGTGAACAGGAATTACATTATGATTAATAGTGAATTCCAAATTGAATTAAGTAATTCCTCTGTGTAAAACCTCTTCAGGCTCCCTGTTGTGTATACAATCACATTTGAATTTCCATAGTCTCTCCAGCTACTTACACCACCTTGTGATACACATGCTGAAACTTACTTAAGATTTCGCTGTGACTCTTAAATATGCACTATGCACGGCACTCTCATGACCATAAATGTCCATGTGCTATCCTTTCCGCCTAGAATAAAGATGAAGCTCAAACGTGAAGTCATTTTTTGTTTTAACAATTGGAGGAAACACAAGCAACAGGACAGAATGGAAAAAAGATACAATTTTATGAATCTGATGAACTGTCTAAAACCATGCAAAGATCACCTTATTAGTAGTGATAATCTGATTTCTTCTTCCTTTCCAAATAGTCCTTGTAACTTTTATCAGATATATTATACTGTCTGCCTTCTACGTTTTTCCAATACATCTTGTAAGTTATAATCTAAGAATGGAATTGTATACTGAGGTGACTTCCACCCTCACTGTGCATATCCAATACTGAATTTTAATAAAAAACAGCCTCTTAGAGATGCAGAAAAAGAGGGGGTACTGCTTATTAAGTAACATTTTTAGTCTAAGAATCTCTGTTGCCTTATGTCAACATTCAGTCTTTTGCTGTATAGTCCAAACTAGAGTTTAAATTTCCTAGAGCAAAGACTATTTGCATGCACATGCATGTGCATAAACACACACACACACACGCACACACACACTATGAATGATCAATGCCTAACAAATGTGTGTTGAGCGAAAGAGATCAAAATGAGGACATATAAAGGACATTAGCAACAGTTCTTAGGATATATGGAGTCTAGACCATATACATAAAAATGACACTTTACTTGATACTTTTAGATAAATTTTAACTTTGAGGGTGAATTGGCAGAAGAGGAATGATACATTGTTCCAAACATATGGGGTACAATGGAAAAAAAAAAAAACTTACAAATGAGTAAACAGAGCAGGATAAAAAGAGCAGTGGACTTACTGAAGTTTACTTAAGAAGCAGATGAAGAAGTCCAGCAAGTAAACGTAACTGGCAGATGAAAAGGAAGTTTGGCTGAATAATTCTCTAAAAAAGTAGTCACTTACTTAATCATGTAATGTCACCTCATTTTAGAAACAGTGTTGATTGAATATGAAGCCAATTGCAAGTCATGTAAGAAATAGGAGCGTAGAGAGAATGGCAATTTAAAACTGAGTAAGTCTTACAACAAAATGGCCAATGTAGCTACATCTTTAATAAAAATTTGGCAGTGAATTAATCACTGGGTTTTATATTTCAAGTATTTCAGTGAAGGATAAAGAATATCACTACGTAGTAATAACTAGAATCTTTTTTAAAAAAATCAATGAAAAAAATACACAGGCAAGGAGTTAAGTATTATGGAATTCAAGCCACTTAATTTCAACCAAGGCTGATTCATCCAAATTAAAAATCTGCAAAAGAATTATGTGAGACAGGAAAAGAGTAAAATCAGTTTTTCAATCAGCAGGACTGTATTTTACAAAAATTTCTGTTAGCCACAATTATGAGGATTTTCTATCAACCTTGACATGAGTTACTTTAAAACAAAACAAAACAAATAAAACCCCTACGCTGAAAAGTATTTTCCAATACAGGTTAGGTTCCTCTATGTGCTAACCCAAATCAAAATGGTGCACATCAATTTATATTATTAAAAAGTCTATTTGAGTCTTACCTTGTCCACTCTACCAAAATGATTAACTAATTAACAAGTATGAAATCACAGCCTGAAATGGAAAAGAGGTGAAGACGTAATTATATTGGAAAATTGACTGGTCTGCTTCATAGTCAAGTAGCCCAATTGTGAAATAAAAGATAAAATAGATTGGGAGCAATTAAAATAAGTTTAATAATGTATCTGGTTAAAAATACTGCTTTGCGGCGCCTGGGTGGCTCAGTGGGTTAAGCCTCTTGCCTTCAGCTCGGGTCATGATCTCAGGGTTCTGGGATCGAGGCCCTCATCAGGCTCTCTGCTGAGCAGGGAGCCTGTTTCTTCCTCTCTCTCTGCCTTCCTCTCCTACTTGTGATCTCTCTCTCTGTCAAACAAATAAATAAAATCTTAAAAAATATATTAGTTTGGCTACAATTAAAGGATTTATAGTTAATATTAGAAGTATATGCATTAGCCTGCATTTGGAAACATTATAACTATATTTTCTATTGAACAAACTAAGTCTGGCATACACCCCATGGATGAAAACAAAGATTAGTTTAGAACTTTGGGGTAGATGTAGAATATTTTTTATTAGATTCTAAGTTGCAAGAGTTAGTTTTAATATTGCAGGTGTATACACAAATGGGCATGCAAGGATACACATGTTCCTTTGATGTTGATGAAATCAGGGTTGTTTCATAGGAAAGCTTGCTAAATAGTCTTGAAGTGAGCATTTGGATGACATCTCCCACAGAACTATTACATGTGAACTATAGCCTTTTTATAATATGAGGATGAGTCAATTTTAATAATTTCAATACAATAAATCTAAATAACAATTAAAGAACCTAACAAGGTGAAAATTAAATTATTAGTCCACAGAAATCACTTGTGGTTTAGGAATGTTAAAAGTGTCTCCCAGATGGGAAGTTTACATTGAATTTGTTTAAATAATTATATCTCTTTGTTAATGCATAAGCATATACCATGAGAACAATACTGCACGATAAATAGAAATTAATTATGTACCAAATTTGAAGCAAGAATTTTAACAGGGAAAATAATGCACTAGGCAGTTGTTCATTTATTGTTTCATGGACTTTCATGACAATGTAATGTAAAAACTCAATAACAATAAAATAAATCAGTTTGACTTAATGTTTAAAGAGAGTCAAATCTCTATTTCTAAAAAGGCCTTTTAAAATGAATTATGAGTAAATTGTAGTCTTTTGTATTGTAAGCCAAAGAGAATTAACAGAGCTCTAAAATATTATTACATAACATATTTGTGAATTTTTTCTTAACAGCTCCAAATATTATTTTTAGCATTTATAGTCGTGACACTGTTATTCCTGAATTCTTGTCTGGTTGGTAGGTGCTAGCAATTTGTGCAAGTGTAGGCAACTTCCTCTCAATTAAGATAATGTGGATGGAAACAAGTTTCTTGAAATCCACATGGGAGAACAGACAACCTACATGGTAAGAAGTCTGCAAACCTTATTACGGAAAGGAAAACGGGACTATTTAGAAAAGAAAAAGAAAAGGCTCGTTGATAGGACATGAGAGCTGTCTCCAAGTAACTGAAGAGCTGTCATGTGGAATTGTGGTTCAAATTAGATTCCTATAATTATTCATTCATCTAACAAGTATGTATTGCATCTTTCCTATCTTCCAGACATAGTTCTTGGCACTGGGCATACAGCAGTGAGCAAGAAAGACAACATCTCTCTTCTTATAAACCTTACTTTGAATGGCCAAAACAGAAAAACAAATAAGTAAACAAATACGTGATCCAGAGAATAGTAATTTCATGTGGTGGTAAGTGCAGTGAAGAAAAACAAAATACAAAAACAACTAGGGCAATGTGGCACAGGAAGACTGAGTTTTGGGCGGTCAGCACAGACCACTCTGATGAGGTGACTTTTGATCTGAGAACTGAATGAGAAGCAAGAGCTATATGTATAAAGATCTGAGGGGAGAGCACTCCAGACAGAGGAGACACTAGCACAAAGGCTTAAGAGAAGGAGGACCCTGGCATCTTGAAGGACTAGAAAGAGGGCAGTGTGGCTAAAGAAAGGTGGCACAGAAGGAGTTTGGTTTTGGACAATGGATGGGCAGTGGATGGACAGCGGATGGACAGCGGATGGGCAGCGGATGGGCAGCGGATGGGTAGCGGGTGGACAGTGGGTGGACAGTGGATGGACAGTGGATGGACAGTGGATTCCCAGAAGGTTTTATTTTTTTTTTCTTTTTCGAGTTTTTATTAAATTCTAGTTAGTTAACACACAGTGTACTATTAATTTCAGGTGTAGAATTTAGTGATTCATCACTCCCAGAAGATTTCAAATCAAAAGTCTCTCTCCACGACACTATACACAAAACCAAAATGGAAATAAAATCATGGGGCTGTTCTGCTTGAGGTAGGGGATAGAAAGCCTTCAGTGTACTTGCTCAGCTGAACTCCAGGTCTCTGCCAAACACTGAAGGAGTCAAACTGCCTTCAATTTAGACATAAAATAACAAGACTCAGAGAGGATAAATCAGAAAATATGATATACAGGAAGGCATCTGGATTTGTATCAAATAGACCTTAGTTCAATCATGGTGCCGTGGATGTCAGCCTTTGGATGGAAGGAGCTATTTCCATGCTCCCAAATCCTGGTCTGGCCTTGTGACTTGCTTAACCAACAGAATGAGGGTGGAAATTATACAATACAACTTCTGAGCCTCAGACTCATAATTTCCACTCTTGCATTTTTAGAATACAGCCACTTTGTGAACAAGCTCTATGCAGTCTCTTTGAAGATGAGACCATATGGAGATCTAGGCCCAGTTATGCCAGCTGAGGTCCCGAGCACATGAATAAAGCCATCAAGGACCAGCAGCCACCACGTCTGTCAACTCCCTGCAAATGCATGAGCGAGACCAACTAATGTCACACGGGGCAAAGTCAGCCCACCCAGCTGTACCCTGACCAGACTGCCAAAGTATAGAACCAAGAGCAGATTACTTGTTGTTTTAAGCTACTAAATTGTGCTTTGATATGCAGCAAGAGATAAGTAATACAGAAACCGGTTATGTTTGCTAACATAACAGAATCGAAAACATGTGGCATTGGCTTTTGGAATGAGAGGGGGCAGAGACCTCTGTTGGAAAATCAAGAGTCGGCTATTTTTAAGGCTGGAAAAATGGTGAACAAACTGTTAGTAGAGGCTTGAAATGCAGTGTGAAAATTGTTATTGGAGACTGGGAAAAGGGTGGCCTGTATTATGTAGTGACAGAACAATTGGCAAGAGTATCTCTGGTGGTAATTCAGAAGATAGAAAATGTACATAATGCATGTGCGGATCTGATTAAAGAAATATCTAGACAAAACACTGAAAGTGTCAGTTGAATGTTTCTACTCAAGAATAGTAAAGTACTATAAAAGAGAAATTAGCTTAAAAAGGACATATTTAATTTGCTAAGCAAATTTAGAGCAAAGCAAAAGGGCTCAGGACTTGCCGTGCTAGAAAATAAAATTATTCTTAGTATTTTTTCTACCCTGGGAGGAAAAGATTTTCAAAGTAAGAAATGACCTTACGGTAAAGATCACATTGACAGTGTTGCTATGTGATCCTTTGTTAAGATTTTAGAAAGATTTAAAGCAGGTCCTAGCTGATTCTCTCAGGTAGACAATATCGATTCTAAGAACATTGTGGCACAGCAGGAAGACATATCCAAAATGGAGAAAAATCTGTCTCAAAAAGAACTATGAATGTGGCTTTAGTGCATGTAGTCAACTCTAAATAGATTCAAAAAGTTTTTAAGGAAGTTTTCTGATGACATGACTAAGAACTAAGAACTGAAATAAAGAGAATAGGGGTTCTTAACTTTCTATGGCAAGTAATGGGTTGAAAAAGTTACTCAACTGCCAAGAATGGCTATCACTGGCCATTTCTTAACCGAAAAAAAACACAACTCAGAGGACGGAAAACAGCCCAGAGGACACAGCCAAGAGTGGACAGGAACAATAGATTAGGGAACCATTACCAGGGAGGAGGATGGGGTCCTGCTCAGGGAACATTGTCTTGCTTCCCACAAGGCAAGAGAGATAATAAAGAGGTGGAGAGAGGGACTCAGCGATCTGAGCAATGACAGTAACTCCTGTTGAGGATCCATATGTATGAATGAGGCAATCTTGCCAGTCCCCAGGCATCCCTCCAACTGAGTGAAAATGCATGAATGAGCCCAAGTAACACCTTGTGAAGCAGAAGAACTGCCCATGTGAGCTCAGCATATGACTGGAGCAAATAAATAATTGTTGTTCTAAGTCCTGGACAATTGGTTTAACTTTCTCACTCTTATTATTTCATATGAAAAAAGTTTTAAAAATACTATCTTCTAGGGATATCATGAAGATTCAAAGAATAACTTCTGAAAAACAACTGGCAATGTCTCTACTTCCTAAGCACTTAATAAATGGTAGTTAATTATGTGTACAATAATAATTCTAACAAAAAAGGTACAATATTAAACAACTTGTGCAAGGTAGAGCCTTAGAATCAGCTTTGAACAGAGACTGGAATCTTCCAGGCAAAGTTTTTTCCCTAGATGTCACTCCCTCTCCATACCTGTCAGCCTTTCACTAGGGTATACATTTACTTGGGAGAAATAAACAAAACAAAATAAAAAAAACTCACCATATTTAAAAATCAGCAATTCATTTATGTTAATAAGTTAGACTAATTTATTCCACAGTGTCTCTGAGGGCAGAACTATAAAACATGGATGGAACTTAGGAGAAAGGCCAATTTGGGGTCAATAAAAGAAGATATTCCTAAAATACGGTTTTCCATAGCTATAACAGACTGCATTGCCTTAAAGATCTAGCATATTTCTTGTTACTAAAAGCATTCCAAAACAAGTTACATTTACTCTGTCATAGCTAATGACACATAAGCTTACAGAGTTGGCCAGATAATTTTTATTTCCCTTCCTAAAATTGTGCAATACATATTCTATTTTCTCAAAAATTCTCTATATTTTAAAGACTCTTAAGTCTTAAAACACTACTCATGCATTTAAAAACTCCACTGACATTTTCATTTTCAGACATGTATAAATGTACTACAGAAAGCAACACGGGATATGAAAATTTTAAATTGGCCTTTTCTCCCTTGATTGAGATCAATACTCAGAACAGTCAATTTTTTATGTGTTAACTGTCCGTTCATATGACTGAAAAAAAAATAAAAGAAACTCAATATGCTTTTGCCAAAAATCTATTTATTCATTTATTGATTCATTTATCCAACAAATATTTATGAAACATTTATGAACTCTTCCTGTACACTAAGCATTGTGTTATGTGGTATAAGGTTTTATTTATGGAAAAAGCTACTAACAATATTTGATTCCAAAGAAATAATGAAGAACCTTAAATATTTCTCAGTTTTTAGTATTTTATGTTGAGAAACTCATTATATGTGCACCTATTTGTCTAATCATTTGATACTCATTCAAACAAAATATATGCATTCAAGATATTTTCTCTCTAAAAATCAATCACAAGTTTACCTATTATCTATACTATATACCTTATAAATGAAGTAAATTTTTGCTTAGACTTGAATCTGATTTGGAATAATAATAAACACTTCTGAGATTCTCTATGTAGTGATAAAGATATATGCAACTAGCTGTCACAGATTATACATTTGTAGTATATGAGAGAACAAAATTTATGATACAATTTATAAAAATAAAATCTTTTTGTATATTTCCTGTCAGTATAATGTAGACATAGGTCAGGAGGCTCTTTTATGTGCAGTCTAATTATTTTTTTCAAAAGATTTTATTTATTTATTGGACAGAGAGAGAGAGATCACAAATAGGCAGAGAGGCAGGCAGAGAGAGAGGAGGAAGCAGACTCCGATCAGAGAGCCAGATGCGGGCCTTGATCCCAGGACCCTGAGATCATGACCTGAGCCAAAAGCAGAGGCTTTAACCCACTGAGCCACCCAGGTGCCCTAATTAATTTTTAATATTATCAGCTTAACATAGCATTTTTCTGGTTTGTCATGATAGTTTAGCTTTAATTAAGCTTGACATTGATTTCTCTCCCACCATTTTAAATTTACACATGAGCACAATATATACGTATATGTAAAAACAATTCTAATTATATTTTCAATATCATTTTACGTTGTTATTTTAAATATAATCTTTATAAAACATAAACAGAATCTCAAGAAAGGCAAGCTACATATTTTGGGACATTCCAGGGAAGACTGATTTGAGAAGGAAGAATATAGTTAATAAAAACCATCTTTGATGTTATTTAATACAAAAGCAAACACAGATCTTTTTATATTTGACATTAAAAATCTGATCATTTGCCTCCCTAAAGAAACCACATACAGCTTTTATACAGACTGCACAGTAAAGAATAATAATATTTCTGTTTACTGAGATATCAACTGGCATTTCACTGTAAGTCAATGGTCTATCGTTGCTACAGCATATTAGACCTCAATCTGGCATCTACAAATGTCAAGAGTATAAAAAAAAGTATAGGATGAAAATCAAAAGCATGTTCTGAACTCCCCAAAAAAATAAAAAAAAAAGGGAAACAAAGTTCACCTAAACATATTTGCTGCAGAAATCAGTGCAATATTCAGCTGTCAATCTAAAAAAACAACGAGGGAGCCACCCTGTCAGTAGGACAGGATAATAAAATTTCCAGCAGATGTTCAGGCAGGGCTCTAATTTTTACTGAACTCCCTTGGTAAGCATTTAATTTCTTTATCATATGCAGGCATGGCAAATTGTACTTCATCAAAACTGTATTGTGAAATATTAATATTTCATATGATAACAAAACTTCATAGAATAACCTTTGTCATATGAAGAGCATCCAAATTTCAAATGTCAAGATTCTGAATTTTAATACATTTTAAGTAGATTCTTGAATTGGCATAACAAATTATAATAAGGCTAATCTAAATTGGTATACTATAATGTCACACAAATATATAGTACCTATAATATTGTAATAGATGTCTTTAGTAAGAGGTTGTGGGGAAAACGTGTTTCTACCTACTGAGTTGTATGCTACAACATTTCATCCGTAAGAACCGTAAGAAAGCACAGACGCTCATAAGCCAATTTCACATTCACAACAGGTCTAATCACTAATTAGGGACAATGTAAGAAGACAAAACAAAACAAAAGCCCTAGATCTCTATGAAGCAAACTGACTACTCTGCACAACATGTATGGGAAACAATTATTTTTGAAAATGGCATTATATAAGCCCAAGGTGGCATCATTGTTTATGTCATTATAATCTGCAAAAACACATTTAAAATAGTCTTTGTACAAGTATTGTGCTCTACCCACCATCAAAGCAAGTCACGGAGAGCTTCCTAAAGCCCCCAACATTATGTTTTCTACGCCAAATTTAATTTGCATTTGTTCTTTACTCTCCCTTTGAACCAGCATCACAGACTTGTGAATTGATAGATTAAATTCAAATTGGAGGTTTAGAAGGAAGTTAGCTTCCACACTTA
This sequence comes from Spilogale gracilis, assembly GCA_004023965.1. Lineage (NCBI taxonomy): Eukaryota > Metazoa > Chordata > Mammalia > Carnivora > Mephitidae > Spilogale > Spilogale gracilis. Next base: position 132,278 of record PITA01000469.1, read on the forward strand.
TTTCTGCTGGAGATCCTAATAAAGGCAACTGCTCCTAGGTTACTGAAAGAGACAGCATCACGAATCAATGCATGTCACCAACAGAGTAAAGACAGATGTCTCTGATTAATCAGAATTCAATTTTTTTGCAAGCAAACACCAAATTCAAAGCAAACACCTTTTTTCCTATAGTTCTTTGCTTGTACCTGATTTGCCACCAATTCCTGTTTGCATATAAAATTTTTAAAATAGAGTAACTATAACGTAGTCATTAAATGGTATCAGAGACTCAGTTTTTCTCAACGGATTAAACATTTGATTACAGCTTCCAAGTTATTCTTAAAGGATGAATTGAAACAAAGACAAATAATACTCTCAATATTCTACAAAAGCTATAAGCAATTGATTGATGATATTCTAAAGCTGCATCCAGTAAGTTCTATTTATCTTTACACTTTATTTAACCAAAGTATTTGAAAAAGAACCTTCCTTTAGTTATTTAAACATAAAAAACATTTATGAAATTTTGTATGCCCTGGATTTTCTAACTTTTGAGGATACTCTAGGTTTTCTTCATCACATTTACACATAGCATCTTGTAAAGCTGTCAGAATAAGACAGCTGTAATGTCTTAGCCATACTAATGCCAGCTATTGACCCTAGCAAGAGGAGAAAGGAGAGAATGTGCTTAATGGGGCATATTTGCTCTCTATTATTTTCTTTGCCTAAGGATAAGGCTGATTTAAATAATGATACACTTTTCTCAGGCACTAGATTCACACATTCTTATACATTAATTATTACTAACTACCAGTTAGTACTAAATACATGGATAGATTTAGCATTTAAAATTTTATCAATAAAGGATCTAAGAATGTTAAAGTCTGCTGTGCCTTTCTAATTCAAAATCACAAAAGGATGCAACCTTCTAGTGTATAATTCATACTACTTTAAAAACATGAATTTATAAGCTCTGTGCACTTTAAAGAATTAATTGCAACTGTAATATGTACTTTATTTTCTACTAAGTATGTCCATTTATGGTGTGAGTACAAAATCATCAATCCAAACTAAACTCAGGTATATGTATTTTGAAAAAAGTTTCTATATTTAAAAATTCAAGAAGAATTTTACTACCAGCACAAATGAGGTACACCGAGTGATTCTTTTTGACATGAACTGGGTCCCAGGATTATGTACAAATCAAATTCATAGTCTCTCCAACTTTGGATTCGGGCAGATGTCCTCATGAACACACATCCAGAAATCACAAAATAATTAATGTCAAAATAAAAATTCTTGTGTTTGTGATTATCAGATGAAATAGCCACTTTTGTGATTATATATATATTTGATGCTTCCTAGACAAAACAAAATGGAAAACACATGCCCTTCCATGGGACAGGAAGATTGGCAAGAAAATAAAAACTAATTTGGACTAACAGGTCTTATCCAGTAGTTGAGTAACTATTATTTCTTGGTCAGGAGAATCTTGCCATGATCCTAATATTTATGCTCTAATTAAAATATAGGATAGACATTTAAACATGACTTCAAAAATACTTTCTTACCTTATCAAGAGAAAAAGTTTTGGTCAGGGCAAAACCCCATCCAGCTTCAAAAGCTCTTCGAATCATTGATGTACTGGTGGCTGGAGTTGCACTAGCAAGACCAAAAGGATTTATGAACTTCAGTCCAGCCATTTCCACACTAATGTCCACCAGATCAATGGGAGTGTAAAAGAGAGGCAGTTCAGGCTTGGCAGAAACCGAAGCTCCATATTGCGACTGCAAAAAAACAAACAGTCAATAACTGTTCTTGCAGCAGATCTGATTTTTCCATACAATCTTTGACAAAAGTTACTTCCATGCGCCATTCAAATGAATATAGATTACATTGGTCTGTTTACAACGATGAAAACTGGCAAAGAAAAAAGTCAGTTAGCAGTCATCCAAATTCATATAATAGCATCTTTTTCTAATTTAAAAGGCATTATAGAGGTTATTAACAGAAACAAAATCAATTAAATAAACAAACAAAAAAGTCTATTTAAAAAATACAGAGATTCAAACACAAAAGGGAAAAATTTCAAAATTTATCTCCCTGGTCCCATGCACCAGCCTTTTTGTACTTAATTTGTGGGAAATGTTTTTAGTGCTCAGAGATATGGACAACAGCAAGTCAGGAGTCCTAAAGTCAATTTTCAGTAGTCTCACTTCTGTTTATGAGATTTCAGGAAAGCCACCTAATATGTCCATGTCTTTTCCTCCTCTACTATTTTTGACACAGCGGCGGGAATGCTGGGTACCTAATTTCTTACCTCCTAGGGGTATTGGAAAAGGCAGGAACTCATAAGCCACAGGGAAGACATCTAATTTGGAAAGTGGGGAATGTACTCGTGTGCAAGAGGAGAGTTTCTTGTTTCAGACCCAAACCGGTACCAAAACAGTTCGTGTCAGGAAACCTTCAACTCGCTTTCAAAACTGGGAAATTATCTTTGCTAAAGGAATGCTGTATAACATTACCTTGCATTATTAAAACACTTATGCAAAATGCATGGCACACGGAAGAGGGTAGGTACTTGCTAAATGTTTTCTCTTCCTGACTGGGGAGATTATTAAAGATCTTATCATGCCTTTGGTTTATAAAGTGTCTCTGTCTCTGTCTCTGTCTCTTTCCTTTTCTCCCTCCTTCCATTTCTCTCTGTTTATCTCTGAAAGACAAATAATACTAGCAAATATAAAAATGGATGAATTTTCTAAGCCAAACTGAATGGATAGGGCTAGTTAATTCCAAAGTAAGAACTCCTTTCCCTTGTGAACCATCACTCAAAGTAAAGTTGTTTGAGCATAACTTTAATTTTACAGGAGTGTGTCTTATGTAGATAAAAATTGCCATGACTTGCATACAAATTATTTCTGGACTGCCACCATTTATAATGCAAAGTAAAGTTCACTTAATATGTAAAAAGGCATCAAACTTGTCAATTGAAAGACTAATGTGTCTTGTGCACCTACAAAGAGGCACCTGATCACATCAAAGCTACAACAACTGCAGGCATCTTCTGCCAGGAATGTTCTGGGTTCCAAGGCATGTTTCTGAATATTGCTCAGTCCTGTTGTGAATATAATTTCTCCTGATCTCTTGTGGAATTGTAATACTATTAAAAAGATTAACAAAGACAAAAGGTATAATGTATAATATAGGGACTATGTTAATTTGATCTGTGTGTGTGTGTGTGTGTGTGTGTGTATGTGAGTGTGTGTGTGTTAATTTGTACAGGGTTACATGAAAGGAAAATAACTTTGATGCCATTTTCTCAGCTGTGCAATCATGGTTTAATTTAAACAAGCAACTTTAGGTTAGACTAAGGAAGACTTTCCAGACAGCAGAGATTGGACAGCACTGGGAAAAATCAAGATGTACTTTGTATACCTGAGGAATCTTAGGAACTTCAGGCCAGTCTGTTTCTGGGGCTAAGAGCAGAAATGCATATGGATCCACTTAGGTGAGGTTAACGACACTACTAGTTTTCTTCTCTTTCTAAGCTTTTGTACTCTCTAATCTCTTCAATCTTACAGATGAATTTGTTTGTTATAATCATAGCTATACGGCAGTAAGCAACCACCCAAGGAGGCAGATAGAGATGTGCAGTTCAAATTGCATTTCTTAATTTATGTAGTTTAAAATAAATAAGGCATTTCCCTGATTTTTTTAAAAGATTTTATTTATTTATTTGACAGAGAGAAACACAGCCAGAGAGGAACACAAGCAGGGGGAGTGAGAGAGGGAGAAGCAGGCATCCCGCAGAGCAGGGAGCCCGATGTGGGGCTCGATCCCGGGTCTCCGGGATCATGACCTGAGCCAAAAGCAGTCGCTTAACCAACTGAGCAATCCAGGTGCCCCTCCCTGAAATTCTTAAGATGGTTGTTGCCTCAATACTAAAAAGGGAATGATGTGGACAAACTTCACAAGATTCTCCTTAAGCTTCAAAACAAAAATAGAAAACAAATCAACCAAAGTAAATAATAACTAACAAAAAGTAAACACACATATAAAACTCTTTAAAATGAGAAGTACAGCTTCTTATAAAATATGTATTTCCTTTATTTACAAAAATACTACTTATGTATATGCATATACGATATAATCTAAAATCTTCACTTGTAATAGGCAGTTGTTTTTCATAGAGATCATACAGGGCTTTTGTTTTATTTTTTGTTTCGTTTTTGTCTTTGAGACTTTTTTTTTCTTTTTTTTTTTTTAAGATTGTCTTTAGGGATGCCTGAGAAAATCTTAGATTTTCTTTATTTATTTGACAGAGAGAAACACAGCTAGAGAAGGAACACAAGCAGGGGGAGTGAGAGAGGGATTTTCTTTATTTATTTGACAGAGAGAAACACAGCGAGAGAGGGAACACAAGCAGGGGGAGTGAGAGAGGGAGAAGCAGGCTTCCCGTGGAGCAGGCAGCCCAATGAGGACTCCATCCCAAGACTCCAGGATCAAGGCCTGAGCGGAAGGCAGTCACTTGACCAGCTGACCCACCCAGGCGCCCCTGTCTTTGAGACTTTTTACCAGTGTGGTGCTACAGCAACCCAGTCTGTCCAACCACATAATTTACTCATGTCCAATGTATGCTTCCTTTTCTGAAGTTTAAAAGCCTGTTCCCCTCTGTACCTCTGCTCAGACAACTTAAGCATTTCAAATTTCAGCTCTCACCATGAGGCTAATTCCCCCCAAATCCCATTCATAACCTTCAAACTCAGATTTCCAAGAGACTTCAAGACCTTTGGATATGGATGTTTTGCTGTTAACTCAAACTCAACTGCTTCAAAGTATATCTCATATTCTCTTCTAAAGAATATGTTATCCAGATTTTCAATTTCAGACAATGCTATTTTTCCAATCATCCAATAGTGTTAGTAAAAAACAGTTATCAAAAACAGCCTAGATTATGTTAACTATGTTGGAATTAAAATAAAAACCTTAATTAAAAAAAAGAAAGAAGGAAACAACCTACATGTTGAGCAAAGAAGATTAGTTCCCCAGTAATACCACTGTAAAAAGGAACGCTACACTGGAATCAGACAGATACAGAAACTGATACAATAAAAAAAAAGTACTCATATGGAACGGTGTTTATCCTGTACTAAGTGAAAAAATGGTGGGTTAACATTATATGTAAGTCCAAAGTTTCAGTAAAAAATGAGGAAACAAAAAATATTTAATATATATTTATTTGTTATTACAGTATATGTTATTATGTCTCTCTGTTTACCCATCTGTCATAAAGAGTAAATATCAATATGTTAACCAGCGTTATCTGAATTGGATGGGACTGGGATGACCTTTAATATTTAATATTTTTGCTCATTTTATCTTTTATACTTTCAATACTGAACACAAATTAACTTATATGAAATAAACAGAATTAAAGGTATACTAAAATAATTTTCTAAAAGAATTAATGAAAAACCAGTCAGTGAAGATCAAGGTGAATAGACTACTCTTTAGCTTCCTCCACAGATTATCCCAAGTGAATCCTTTCAGCTATATTTAATATTATATATAAACTTAAAAACATTTAGAATTAGAATAATCAAAGGGATGATCATCCTTAAATGCTTTATTTTATAAAGAGAAAACTAGGAGTAAAGGAGGTTAAGTGAGTGACTATAAGTTATTCAGCTAGTCACAGAGCCAGAATAAAGTGTGTATTTTTTCTATTTTTTTTTGGTCAATTTTCCTTCCACCACCTTAAGCCATCTCTCAGAAATCAAATGTTTCAGTCATTCTTCCTCAAAAGTACTCTGTGCCATTCTGCCTCTGTACCTTTTCCCATTCCATCTCTTCTCCACCTACTATACAATTTCCTAATCTAAAGCACTCCCTGGCCACTGCAGATAAATACTTTTATCTTGACTACTCGTAGTGCATAAAAATTACATTATTTCAATTTGATTACATTGAAAATATGTGGTTAGATGTTTAATCACTAATATGCTAAAACTTATCCACATCTTCAGGAAACCTAATTCAAATTTCTTTTTGTGGCTTATACTGATTGCTTCTATAAAGTAGTGCCTATGAACTCAGACACAATTCCTAACATTCATATAAAACTATTTCTGTTCATGTATGTATTGAGAACTTGATGTTACAGAAATGAATAGAACAGACAGGTCTCTGGAGCTCACAAACAGAAGGATGCAAATAAAGCTACCAACCAACCAACAACACACAGAATTAAAATCAGATAGCTCATCACACTGTTACGTGTCCATGAATTATTTTATGTATTTCCACTGGCCTAACATATAATCCAAGTCTTTCTTCACCCATCAAATGACTATCCACCTTTCCAAACTCAGTTCATTCATGCAAGTATATGCTTCCTGGGGCATTTCCTTAATACATCCCAAACCCTTGTCTAATATATTTTACTGTCATCTCTGCTATGTTGCAATTTAAAATATGCCTGTACCTCAGTAATCATCATACTGGGCTGTATATGTTGATTTTTCTCTTCAAATAGAACATAAGCTTCTTGAGGGCAATATTCATATCTTATTCAAATCATATCTTATTCAAATCAGCATCTCCATTAGAATTAGAACTATATGTAATATATGTATTATTATATACTATATAGTATAACATATATATATATATAAAATAAAATCTTTTAAAAAAAGTACCCTTAAAGACAACTCTGTCCTCTTAGAGACAAAGGTAAATAAAATCACTTTTCCACATGGCAACTTCAGATATGTTTTTTTTTTCTTCTTTTAAAATATTTTTAAAATTTATTTGACAGAGAGAAACACAGCCAGAGAGGGAACACAAGCAGGGGGAGTGAGAGAGGGAAAAGCAGGCTTCCCCCTGAGCAGGGAGCCCAATGTGGGACTCGATCCCCGGTCTCTGGGACCATGACCTGAGCTGAAGGCAGTCGCTCAACCAACTGAGCCACCCAGGCGCCCCCAGATATGTTTAAAGAACTGTCTTATTCTTTCCAAATCTCCTTTTCCCCCAGGCTAAGCATTTATAGCTTCATAATTATTTTTTCCTTATATAGTGCTTTTTGATATTTTCATTGTCCTTTGTTGAACATCTCATTTACCTTTTATGCTCTGAAATTGAGAACTGTCCTAATGTAGTTGGAAGGGTTAAATAAAAGGACTTGAATTTATGTGATTTCCTCCTTCCTTTCTCTTTCTACAACAGGGACTGTCTTATAATCTGGACATTACCACGATTTCTTTGGCTGTTCAAAATATTTTTAAGGGAAATGCCAAAAACAAAAACAAAAACAAAACATAGAATAGAAAAACCCCATAGAATAGAGATGAATAGAACAGACAGGTCTCTGGAGCTCACAAACAGAAGAATGCAAATAAAGCTACCAACCAACCAACAACACACAGAATTAAAACCAGACAGTTCATCATAGACTCAAAAGAGGCTGAAGTGATAAAGAACTAAGAGAAAATCATAGAATCAAAAGAGGCTAAAGTGATAAAGAACTAAGAGAAAGAGAAAGAGGGGGAGGTAAAAATAGAGATTAAGGAAAAGTGAGATGTCGAGCAGATTTTTAGAGTATAAGGGTAAAAAGTGACATTTCTTCTACCGAAGCCATTGTCAGACATTAAGAGACATTGTAAATGAAAGAGATGTCTAAAGATGACTTTTTAGAAAGTTTGTTTTTTCCATCTCAGAATCTTTTAAGGGGAGACTAAATGAAGATTTTAGTCACTCAAAATTCCACGTAAAAAAAATATCTGCATGGCACGCATAAATCACGAGAGGTCCCAAATTTATATGGGTTACACTTAAATTTTCTCATTTCATTTCCACCTACAAAATCCTTCAAGGCTCTTCACTTCCTGCAGAATACAGTACCGGTTCCTTAGTGTTATATAAACCCTAGCTGCAATCTGGGCTCTTCCCACTACCTACACTTTCTAATCTTCTCTCTTAGCCTTTCTAATCTCATCTACTACCATTCCCCCACAACTTTTTATGCTTCCATTTATTAAACTACTTCTAATTTCTCAAATAAAACAATATCATTAGTGTACCTATGCATTTTGACTCCCCCCCCCCCCCACTGCAAATGTCCTATCCTGTCTGGCTTTTCTGCTTTGAAAACTGCAACCAATTTTCTAAGAGTCAGTCCTGTTGTCATCTTCACTATGAAACTTGCCTGGCTATCCATAAGCAAAGTTGTTCCCTTTTCATATTCTGCAGTTGTTTGCTTCCATGTATGTGTCTCCTACCTAATTTAATTTAAGCACCTAGCATAAGACATGGCAGAAAGATGCTCAAAATACTAGTTGGTTACGTTAGACTAGTGACTTTTACTTAGTTTCCTTTTTACATTAGTCCCCAGTAAGATGATAATCAATTTACATGAAATCATCATCAAATGCTTTCTAGATGTATTATTCTATGATTCTAATCTAGAGTAACATTCAACTCTTACCACTGGAAGACTGTTGAGTTTAGCAAAGGCACTAAAAAGAATTATTTAATGTAATGGCAAATAACTACTCTGGGCAATTAAGTTATAATATAAATGAATACATTCTATATCAGGCACATAAAGTGACATAAACATTTACTGACCTCACAATTTTGCCACTTTAAAAATGAAACATTTTTCTGTCCTACGTGATTTTTAACCTCTGGCTTAGATTGGATTTGTTTGATTGCAAGCAATAGAAATTAGCTTCAGGTGGCTGTTAAGAGCAAGGGTACAGAAGCATCTGATGAAACTTGGGAATGCAGCTAAGCCTCTAGGAAAGACTGGGATCTTCACTGAAAGCCACATAATCTGTCTCTCCCTCTCTGTACTCTTACATGCTTCTTGTCTTGTCTTCCATTTCTGCCAACTGGGTTCCTCTGATTCTTTATGCAGAATGGTTGCTATTCTATAGGTCTAGCCCAGTCATTTTTAACTCTACATATTAAAAACATTTGAAGAATTTTAAAAATTATGATGTCCTGGTCAGATAGACTCCACACTAATTATATCAGAATTTCTTAGAGTATGATTCAAGGAATAATAGGTTTTGAATACTGCTCATGGAACTGAACTGTGCACCCAAGGCTGAGAACTGCTTCTTTAGCCATGTTAATGCTCCCCTTAATTCCTAACTCTCAAGTGAGAAATTCAAGTTTGGTCATGATTGCATTACATGTCTACCTTACCAAAATAAATGGCTACCAGGGGCCTGTTTAAGAGAATAAAGTATTATTATAAGGTGGGTAGATACTATACAAAGTTCCCATATGGAGACTTTAATCTGTTTATAAAGTCACAATTCTGACAGCCATCATTACACTGTCTAAATATTGAGGCCTTACTGTAAAAACAGATGCATAGTTTATTCTCAGAATTAATAAGCTACTTGTCTACTTATAAAGAATACTTATGTTAGACCCAGTGAGAAGTCTTTTGTACTTACTCTTTCTTATTACCACAGCTCTTCAAATTAGGCATATGTTCCTATTGAAAATGAGGGAAGTAAGGCTCAAAGAAAATAAACAACTTCTTCAAGGATAAGAAGCCAAGAAGTAATAGAGTGAGACTTGAATTCAAAGCTTACACAGCCTACATTATGTCAAACTCCTCTAATTTACATAAACAATATCCTTCTAAAGTATTAACGTCCTCAAAATTGGAAACTGATCTGAAAATTACTCATGATTGTTTGAACACATAAAACAACTGTACAAACACATGGAAAAATCTATTGTCAAAATAAAAAGTATATTCCATTCAGATATTGGTAAGATAATCAAGTATAATGCCTCTCATTTTAGAATGGAAATAAAAACAAATACAATCTTAAACTACAATGGCCTATTATTTTATTATCACATTATTACTCCTTATCACTGGTATTCTCCTACAGAATAGGACTGGGTCATGAAATTTATACGCAGACAAATTTGCATGTATAATGGTTATGTTGTTGAGGAAAAGCAAATCACATCATAATTATGTATCTTAATTGCATTTTTCCCTAATTTGTTTTACTAGAATGAAAATTTAAAAAAAAATGCTCTGTTAAAAGCAAGACTATTGGTAGTGTTACATTTGATTGAAGAAGAGACAATAACTACCACTATGTTCCATCCAATTTAAAATCATCAAACTCAGCTTTCACTTACTCATTTTATTTCTATTTCATTGTGATATAACTACAATGGTCTCTATCTTGGGGTACAGCTGCTCCAAAAGCATCCATTTTGAGATTATTTTAAGGTGAAGGATAAATAAACATTGTATAGCTCCTTAGGACTAGATTAATTCATAGGCTGGATTTATGCATTAATTAATTCCAGGTCAGTTACTTTGCCCTTTGAAGAAATATCTATTGAGGAGAAAATCTTGCAAAGCAGAAATTAATTTGGATTAGCTGCTTCCATGGTGGAAAGGCCTAGGTAAAGTGATTACAATTATGACATAAAATCAGATTTCATTTCTCCATTTTGAGAAATTACTATTTGTAATGAAAATTTTAGAAAAGATAGGAGGCTATAGAAAAGTTTCTAAAACATAACGATCCCATTCTATTCACTTATTTAAAGGATTATAGACACATTTCTCTTAATAAGATATTTGTAACCTGAGTGAAGAATTAGGCTACAAAATTAAACATTAACTCAAATCCATGTGATCTTTTTCTTCATCTAAACTTTACTTTCACCCCCAACTACCAGCTCTTAAGCAACCTAAGGTAGTATCATGCAAAAATTCCTCCTCTTCACCAGAAAAAACCCTATTCCTCCTCCAGTTTTCCCCATTTACTTTATGACAGTATCATTCATCCAGATTAAGCCAAAAATCTGTGTATTATTCTTGATACTTCTTTTTTTTATTCCCTATTTTTCATCTACCAGCAAATCTAATAACTCTTATCTTCAAAATATATGAATCCATATACTTCTATCTATACTCATTGCCATCATTATCTCTTACTGGGGTTATTTCTCACTGTTTTCTTCCATTTTCCTTGCCTCCTACTAGACTCTACTCTTTACTTTGCATCAGAGCCTTAAAAAAAAACCCACAAATTTGATTTATTAAAACTTTTCATTCATTTCTCATTGCATTTTGTTAGCATTCAAACTATTTTAGCCTACGAGATCATTCATGAACTGGTCCTGTCTCCCTACCCAAACTGTCCTTATGCCATTATCTATATTAATACACTATTAGTATTAGTCACATATAACACCCACTAAACTCTATCTTTCCCTGTGTGTTTGCAGTTGCTATTCTCTCTGCCTAGTATTCCCTTTTTTTATTCCTCTATTTCCATTTAAACTTTACTCCCACTTCCAGGTACCAGCTCTTTCAGCAACTGATATGGACTGAATTGTATTCTCAGAATCCATATGTTGAAACCCTAACACTAAAGTGATATTATTTTGAGATTGGGCTTTGAGAAGTAACTTAAGTTTAGATGATGTTGTGGAGCTAAGGCCCTCATGATGGGATTAGTAGCTTCATTAAAAGAGACAGGTAAGACACAGTGAGAAGGCAGCCATCTACAGCTACAAGAATTCTCACCAGAACCCAACCATGCTGGTACCCTGATCTCAGACTTTCAGCCTCTAGAACTGGGAAAAATGTCTAATGCTTAAGCCACCTAGTTTATGGTAAATTGTTAATGGCAACCCGAGCTGAATAATATAGCAACTTAAGGTAGAATCACCAATAAGCCTACGTTAACTTGTAAAATGTGCTTCCTAAATGTCAAATGTCCCAAGATCTAAAATGTTTCCTAGCCATTTTTGATCTTTCAACGATATTTATGAAGTGCTTACTATATGGTAGGCATTGTGACCAAGTGCTAAAAACATAGTGTAAACAAAGTACATTTTCTGGTTTCATGGATTTTACATTACTGGGTGATGGTGGGAGAAGGCATCAAAAACATAGATGTGTATGTGTGTGCCCCTCTGTGTATATGCGATGTTGTGATTTACAATAAGAAATATATATTTGGTCGTCAACCTGTTTCTAACTCCTAAAACCCTCAGAATTTCCTGAGTGATGAGAGCAATGAAGGTGTCTCTTTTATGTTAATATATGAAAGTATCTAAGGATGGGGGCTGGTTGCCAGGACAATCTGTCGCGTGGTTCAAGGGTTAGAACTTTCTGTCCCATCCCCCTGACTCCTGACCTCTAGGGATGTGACAGGGGCTGGAGGTTGAATCAAGATTTAATCAAATCTTACTATGTAATAAAGTCTCCATAAAAAACCCAAAGCACAGGGTTCAGAATGTTTCCAGGTTGGTATACAGGTGGAGATTGGAGAGAAAGGTGCACCTGGAGAGGGCATGGAAGCTCTGAACCCTTTCTCCATACCTGCCCTGTACATCTCTTCCACCCAGCTGCTCCTGAATTATATCCTTTTATAATAAACAGGTAATCTAGTAAGTACAATGTTTCTCTGAGTTCTGTGAGCTTTTCTAGCAAAAACTAAACCCAAGGAGGCAGTCATAGGAACCTCTGATCTATAGCAAGTTGGTCAGAAGTAGAGGTAACAATCAGGACTTAGGACTGGCATCCTGTGTTGGAAGGGGTCACTGGAATCTTCAATGTACAGCTTGTTGGCAAAAAAACATAGGTGGTAACATGGGCTTGTGACTACCATATGAAGTAACAGAGGAAGGCAGAAGTCTAGCAGAACTGTGGTGACCTGCGGGATCCTATTTCAAGGTAGGTAGTGTTGAAATTGAGTTAAATTATAGAATACCCAACTTGTGTCCCAAGTCCTGCTTTGCAGCATGGGGAGCTGCTACCCGCTCATACACATACATTGCAGTAGGGTCCAGGAACCCAAAATAGTGTGTTTTCAAGTAGCTTCTCCTCAGAAACAGAACACAGAGTATATGTGGGTGAGGCAGTAGTGTGGCTAGGGGCAGGGACACAAGTTTCCATTTGGTGCCGGAAGAGGCTTCTTTAATAAAGTCAGGACTGAGCCGATGTGAAAAGGAGTGACCAGAGTCATTCATATGGCAACTTCGGTTTACACCCTGACTTTGAAATGAATGGTTCAATTTATCAACTGAGCTACTACAATAACACTGGTTTCTTTAACTTCTACTAATTATAATATCATTCATTAAGAAAATATCACATAGACTATTACACAGAGGCCCCATGTCATAAAACCCAGAGGGTTTGGTTAAAGCATCAGCTAGTGAATTAACTTTAAGAAGTGCTTTGTAAGTTAGCCAAGGACCCCTCCCCCACAAATAATACATAACACGTTGACAAATTTTCAAAAGTGTCAATCAGTAAGGTAACAATTGCCATATTCACAGGCCCAGAGGCAAAGGTGGTGACACTGCAGACAAGATGTCAATGACTAGTGTAGGAAAAGCCTGGTGACCAGCACACGGTGGTGCTGACAGCAAATCCATGTAGCACAAAGAAGTCAGCATGATCAAGGCGAGAGTGATGACGGTAAATAAAAGAAGCTGACATTTAAGAAAGGTGACAACAGCAATGTTAAATATTAAGACTTGGAATAAAAGGCTCAAAATTGTAACAACCTATAACCTACCAGGCAATACCTGCTTTGGTGTTAACCTATTAACCCTTGTATTTCTGGAGGAGAAGTCGTTAAAATAGCTAAGGTGGGGATGAGATGCAGGGAAAAACTTAATACAGTTGCTCAGATGTTATTTTTGCACCCAGAACAGGTCAGTTAGGCCACTCTGAAACTCGTTTGTCTCACCTTTAAAATATTTATTGTAAAGGATAGTGGTGAGGATCACAGGAGAACAATTATAATGTACTGGTATGCTTATTTTTATCCTTCTGTTTCCATGATAACTGCACTCCACCACCTGTTTGAGCAGTCTAAGTAGTTATTTATCATCAATGAGTCAAGTGAATTTGTACAGTTTGCTTAGTGTGCCCCATAATCTAAAACACTTCCATGGCACATTCAGTCTTCAGTTATAGTATCAAGTGTTTGACACACAGTAGGCAGTTTACTGGTCAACCACCTACTATCAGGTAGGCATTGTTCTAGGCACCAAGGATACCAGAAAACAAAACTGACAAAGAATCACACTTTGAAGGTTATATTCCCATAGGGTGCTGTCTGGCATATAGTGACCGTGCATGCCTAAGAAGGAAGAAGGAATCAAAAAATGAAGATCATTCTGAGGACCAGTTGCATGGATTATAAAAATTCAGTACCATCGTTGCACCCCAACTCTGGCACAGAGTTCTTGGATGATTGGCAGGGACTTGCCTATGTGTTCTGCCTTCCATATGCTCAACTGAAGCTCAACCACAGGACATGGTGAGGAAGGGGCAGGATGAAACAGGGGGGCCATGAATGAAAAAACCTGGGATCTAGCCCCAGCAGGGCGTACCATCAATGCCCTAACAAGGCATTACATTTTTCCTGTTCTCTTCTATGGATGCTATTGCTGTCTCTTTCTCTTTAGGGGTCTTTAACATATTATTTTAAATCCCTTTTAGGGAGTTCTATTATTGTTCTCTTCTTCTGAGTGAATTTTCCTATGAGTTGAGTTGACTCTTTTAAAATCTATTCCTCAGCTTTCTTTCTTTTCTTTCTTTCTTTCTTTCTTTCTTTCTTTCTTTCTTTCTTTCTTTCTTTCTTTCTTTTCTTTCTTTCTTTCTTATCATTTCATCAACCCTTTATTAATAAATATGGATACTAAGGCCCTGGGAGGGTAAACAATTTATTTATTTATTTTCCCATTTTCACTATTTTATTTTATTTTACTTATTTTTTATTATATTATGTTAGTCACCATACAGTACATCATTGGTTTTTGATGTAACATTCCATGGTGCATTAATTGAACATAAAGAATATCACAGAGGACATTAGAGAAGGAAGGAAAACTGGAGGGGGTGATATCAGAGGGAGAGTAGAACCATGAGAGACTATGGACTCCGGGAAACAATCTGAGGGTTTCAGAGGGGATGGGGCGGGGAGATGGGTTAGCCCCATGATAGGTATTAAGGAGGGCATGTGTTGGGATTTCCTCAGCTCTTTGACTCATATGTTAAGTGGTAGAGTCAAATATTTCCAGGGCCATAGCACTCTCAACAAAATTTAGTATATGTTTTCTAATTTGTAAAGTGGGGGGGAAACAGTTACTCTGGCAGGCATAATTTTGAGTGTGGTGTGAATGTTAAGCCTCTAAAAAAGATAATCAGCATATAATAGGTATTTGATGAATTAGATTCTTTATCTTTAACCTATATAATTTGGGGTGGTGTCTGGGTGGCTCAGTCATTAAGCATCTGCCTTCGGCTCAGGTCATGATCAAGGGTCCAGGTATTAAGCCCCTCATTGGGCTCCCTGCTCAGCAGGAATCCTGCTTCTCCCTCTCCCACTCCCCCTGCTTGTGTTCCTTCTTTCACTGTGTCTCTCTCTGTTAAGTAATAAATAAAATCTAAAAAAAAAACATATAATTTGGGTTTCAAGGCACAAAGAACTATAATTTTGTCTTCTTTATGGATAAAGATAGTGAGGCTCAAGATGATGCATTTGAGATTTTAAACATTTTTAAGTCCTCGAGCTGAGAATTCTACCTTTGTGACTACACTGTGCTGTGTCAGAGTGGGAGATAAGGAAGATAACCAACAGGCAATGTGACATTCCCAAAGGTCCAAAGGCAGAATCAATGAGTAATTAAGTCAGGATTTGAACCCAGATTTCCTGACCTTTAGGCTTTCAATTTAAGCCTATATCTAGACATTTTTCAATTTAATCCTTTACGACTTATATTAAGATTTATCTCTACTAAATTACTGAATGTAGAGGAACAGAGTTCTGATTAAAATTTTTGCATTTAAATTTCCACCAGCAAGCTAAGGATTTTTGGTGCTTTGTTCTACTGTGATATTTTCATGAGCTCCATGCAGCTCCAGGCATCAAGGTGTTGGAGATTTGGCATGGAATTTGTAACACCTATAGCCCATTTGGACCAAGTGACTTTGCAGTGGCTAATTTCTTTCATACTCCCTCAGCGCCTACTGAGGTCAGGCTCAGTATGGCATGGATCAGATTTTTCAGTTATTTTTTTCTAACCATTCTAATCTTGAGCTATTTGCCTGAAGTAGCAATCTATTGCTATGTTGGTAAGGATATATTCAGCCTTTATGGAGACAATTTCATTTTAAATTACTTTTCAGGTCAAATGCTGCCATTTAATAAAGGTTTGGAACCCTATATAAAGTCAATAAAAGGCATTAAAATCACTTATTAGTCATGGTATTTTCTTTCTCTATCACCAACTCAATAGTTTTGTTTTCATAGCTCCATTGGATATAGGCTCATTGCTCATTTTTTTCCTTGATTTCCTTTTACAACATATAGATGTTATAAAAAGTAAATCCCCCTTCATACACAAAAGGCTATACAATTTTACAAACAGAAATTTTAATAGAAAAAAGTCAAGCTTCTTAATAATTATTTTGAAGTATGTAGCTACAGAATTAAAAAATTAACAGGGCTGTACCATCAAAAAGGCAAACTCTACAGTCTTTGGGTTTATCATATGCTTATTTATAAACACTTGAAATGGATTTCACTTTCGATGACTACAAGCAAATTTAACTTTACTACTTCTCATTGGAAGGGATAAAAATGAGATCACATGCACTTTGGATTCTAGTTCAGTCTAAAGGCACAGTTTACCAAAGGGGAATTGGGCTGAAGTCATTTCAATTCAGTGATCCTGACCAAGTGGAAAAACTTAGCATGGAAACAACATTTACCCATGACATACTTCAATATTATTTTTTGGAGTCTATCACTATCTCAAACTGAATCCGTTATGATTTAAAACTGTCTTTTTACTGAATTCATTGTTTTTCAACCTGACAGTGACCAATGATTCATATCAATCTTCTTTTAACATAGGAATTAAAGAGTTTGCAATATATCTTAAACTGAAGGACACTTTTTCAATAGGTCTCAAGACTTTAATACAGTTGTCATTTAAAAAGCCTTACCTCCTCTCAGTTGGAGAGGGGTTTAGAAAAGAAGAAGTCAGCTCCATCAATAAGATTGTTTTTATCTGAAGCAATGAAGGATTCAAAAATTAGTATGACATATCAATGATGCCTTCTTCTTCTTCTTCTTTTTTTTTAAGGCATTTTTATTCTCTAAGTGTAGGAACACTGCAGTTGGCTGTCAATCATTAAACCACAAAATGAAGTTCTCTGCCTGGCAAAGAGATCACAACTATACCAATACTGGTAAACTAACCACCAAATTATAGCCTTTTCTCTTGCCTCACCCAGATTTCACAGGGGCTGCACACCCAAATAAATGCCTCTTGGCTACCCATTCATCTAACAGCTGGAAAGATGACACTTGACATTTGGAAACTTTCCTGTGAAGATTGCTGCAAGGCTTTCCCATTAGCTTCCTGGTGAGACTGTAAGGTCGAATAAGCTGCCTCAAAACCTGCAAAGGGTAACGGAAATGCTCTAATATTAAGCCTGTGCAATTTAAATTTCTAATTCTCAAATCATAGTTCCTCAGATATTGTAGAAACCACTGGTATATTTCAGGGCAAAAGAATGCCTTTGAAGATGTGAAATTAAAATGATATTTTAAGCAAAGATAATGATAACAAGTGTCTTCAAAGTTGGCACTGGAGTTCTTCTAAGCAACGGAGACTTGGGCATATATAAGTTCTTCCAAGTTTGTTTTCTAAAATCCCAGACTGTCATATTTCCAGCAATGGCACATCTTTGTACAGAGAAGTAATTTTTAATATGGGACACAGCAGCTATCATTCTTTAGATTTGATTTTTGCATCATAAAAATTAGCAGAGATAGCTTTAAAATCCTTACAAACCAACAACATGGGTTCTTTTTGATAATCAGTGAGCCTGCTGTAAAATAAAAATGTAAATATTCCATTATGAAGAAAATGCTGTGATCTTATAAATCTTTCAAGTATAAACATATGCCTTTGTCCTCTTTAGAAAGGTAATTCCTTTAAAAGAAATCCCCATATCAAAAAGTTTTAATAACCTGACTGTTCACTAAAGATATTAGAAAGACAAAATCCTTCACATAATCTTCAACCCTAAAAGTGGCAAAAGGTGAAAGATTTCATTTATTGATATCAATGCACATAATTCAATTAGCTTTACAGCAATGATCCTTTCGCACTGTGCTGTTTTTAATTCCCCATCTTCAAAGTGTCCTCACAATTTTCCATTCTTGTTTTTAACTCAGTATTCCTCATGTGAAAGATTGACAAGAATGAATAGACCTCTCTAAATGTTCAGTAATATGTCCAAATGTAGATAAAATTAATAATATGATTAAAAGGGAAAATGAAACATTTAAAAAATATATGCAGAAGGGTACTGAAGAAACAGGAGACAGGCATAATGTCACTTTCAGTCTTGAATTAATCACCATCTGGGACTGAAATAACTTTTTAGAAGTCAATTTAGTGATGCTGAATTGTACCTCATTAGCAACAATGACAGGGATTCCTACAGATGTGCATCTCATGGCTTCAAATCACAAACCAACACAAGGGCAAGCCTCGCCTCCCTATGCCATTCCATCACCAAAGCCACCAAAAACTTCTCAGCTCCAAAAAATGGAATACTTAGCAATGAAATTGGACTCCTTCTTTCTCTTCAGACTAAAATGACAACTACCATCTTGTACTCACACTCACTTAATGGTGAGACTATGGCATGAATCTCTCTCCACTAGGTACTGAAATCACAAATCCATTTCACATAGCCTATTGAACCGCCATCAGATGATAAAGACTTTCTGTCACTCTTGACCTGGGGCAGATTTGAACTAGTGACCAAGAGGTTAAAGGCTCTGTATCTCATTACCAATCCCCTGAGATACCGAGTTCCCTCAACAACTACTGATTCTTTTGAGCCTCTACCGAACCAAAAGAAAATACAAAAAACAAAACAAAACAAAAAAAACCCTCAAGTAGGAAAAAAGTAGGTCATCAATGCAAGGGATTTATAACAGATTTGAAGAACTTCACACAGACATCTATTTTAAAATATACCCACATACTATATACAATTGAGGAGAACCACATTAATTGTTAGAGAACTTCACTATAACCTTCATTAAAATATCATATAAGCTTCACTGTGGAAGCTTATATGATAAGCTTCCAGTGGAGCTGGAAAACACTGTCGAAAGTCAAAACTTAAAAGACACCTGTGCCTTGTGATCATACAGAGTTAAGAAAGACATTTCAGACCCAGTATGATGCCAGAGTATTTATGTGTGTATCTTGTGTATATGTTCTAAGACAATTCTGCCACAAGAATTAGATTCGAGGGGGATTGACAAGTTGGAAAGAATAACATAGATAATCAAAATAATATAAAAATAATCAAACCCTTGATGTGGACACTTATTATAGGAATACAACATGTTTAATAAAGGATAAATTTTGAAGAAGAAACAAAAAGAATATCATTTGGGAAGATGCAGGTAGGCAAACTCATGTATATAGTAGAACCACTGAAACTAAACCAAAAATGAAAAAAAAAATAACTTTTTGCTATTGCTGAAAGCTGACCTCAGATGGGGGCAGTGAAAAAACAGTACTGTTAACCATTCAACCTCAATTCAGTGACTCCTGAGGTTACTTGTAAACATAGTCATGAATGGGCAATGAATCTTGGAACACTGAAAAAATAAAAAAAGAAAAAAAATATGTTTATTGTCCCAATGCCTCTCTTCTTACCCTCTGCAGTTTCTCATCATGTTTGAATGTCACAGAAAGAATTCTGCTGGAAAGAAGAGAGGTCTTCTTTTCCTTTTCATTTTCTGACTATATTTGAAGAATCTTTATATAATTCCTTTCCTTTATTTGAATTTCTAGCCCTACCTATTCTTTACATATTTATTCTTCCACATTGTCTTTTGTCCCTCAATATTTATCCTTATACCACTGCAACCGCTTCTCTTGTACATGTAAGTTTATTTGATCCCTTCCATTACTAGTAATAAATATGGTGTTTCAGTGTTGCATCTAAAAGATAGTAAATTTAAAATAGAATTCTGAATCACAGAATAATGACATGGAGGACTCCTCTAATGATGTAATCAAATCTGTGGGTTTTGAGATGATCATTTTTATATACTTGGACTGATTTTATTTGACAAAATGTCTCATGTTGGTAAGATCATCTTCTCAGGACTACCACGACTACTTCAAGGAAAAGGAGTTTCTTATCTAGGATTAGAATTTAGAAGCATTTAGCCTGTATTCCATTTACAAGTCTTCTCTTAATGGAGGACGTAGCATAGAGAGACAACATACAGCCTTTTTTTCCTCTACTTTTTGGTGATGAAATGTGTTTATATGTTAATACTAAAACAAACTAAGCACCCAACTTTCTAAACAATTGTATTTTGGTAAATTACTGACATCTTTGTCGATAATACCATTTTGTAAATACATTTTGTCTTGAGACTTGTCTTTGGTAAAGAAGGACATTAGGCATCATAGGGTTTCCCCGAACAAGCAGGTTGCACCTAACAGACTCACTGGACCAATACCCTCTCTCCTGTTCCTCTGTGAGATACAGAGGAACGACAAGCAGTGCTGAGTCTCGGTAATGAGGAGGGTACCCGTGTGACGATGAGCTTTCTACTCCCCAACTTGGGTTGTGTGCTTATTGAATCGGTTGTATGTTCCTCACCCCATTTGTGTTCATTATAAATGTAAATCAAAATTGTATAAATTGAAGAGCTCTATGCATGTGAAAAGAAAGGTGAAAACTAAGTTAAATATTTTTAAGAGCTATGATAAAGGTGAGTTGTTAAAAAAGAGTGGCTATCAAATTAGATGTGGGTTAAACAAATGAAATTACAGATGGGCAACCCTACAAAAATCTAGGAAATTGCTCTGTGTTTCTTGAATGTAGGACTCCACTTTAAAAAACAAAACCAGAAGTTGTAGGCAGCATGCTATAAACAGGTTTACATAAGAAACATGAAAGAACTCTAACCATAAGATTAAAAAGAACTTGGCTCTGCTTTTCTTTTTAAGAAAAATGAAGAGCAGAAAATATCTATGTGTTTTTTTAAAAAATGGCATGCTTAGCATATATGTATATCTTTTTCATAATTCTCCATTTTAACTTTTTCAGGTTAATCAACTAATTATTGATTTTTATTTCCTAGTCTAAGAGAACTTTTTTATATTTCTCTGTTTTTTAAATGAAAGTTCAGGATTTAACCAATTTATTGTCAATGAAGTTCTGGATTTACCTATATAATTAAAGTGCCTCATCTTTATCCTCAATTAACAATTAAACTTTGGTCTTTAATTATATTAATTGAGCTAATTATCCCTCTATTTTATTTCCCTGGAAGTTTAGAAATGTAAAATAATCTTAGAACTTTTCCAGTCACTTAATCATTCTGGTCAAAGTATATTTTTAACCAGAACTAAGTTATACATAAGCTACAGTCTCCAATCACAATCTTCTGATTTTAATTTCAACTATAGAGGGACTCTCAGACAGAGTTCTAATGCATTATTTTAATTTTTAATTTTAACACATACTATAGGGGAAGATGTCTACACCAGCAGATGATTAGCAAGAATAAGAATCCAGTGTTGAAAAGTATTGGGAAAGTGGTTCAATCCAGGGGAAAATACTAAATAGACATACATACATACGTTCAGATCCTGGCCTTGTTACTAAGACAATACTTAACCTAGAATAGGTTTCTGTAACTATTGAGACTTTTTAAATAAAGTCTGATGAAATGAAATAAAGATAATGATTCCCATGGGGGTGCCTGGGCGGCTCAGTCAGTTAAGCTTCCAACTCTTGATTTCGGCCCAGGTCATTATCACAGGGTTGAGATCCAGCCCCACATTAGGCTCCAAGTTCAGTGTGGAGTCTCTTTCCCCCTCTGCCCCTCCCTCCACTGGTGCTCTCTCTCTCTCTCTCTCTCTCTCTCTCTCTGAAATAAATAAATAAATAAAAGAAAATCTTCAAAAAAATAAAAAAATAAAGATAATGCCACCCATTGTAACCAAAACATACACAATGTACAATAGAGGCTAAACAAATAGTTATTTGTTATAGCTGTTATTACAATGAGAGCAAATATAACAGGTATGTCCCAAGAAGGGTAAAAATCAGGGAGCACTTCTGTCATGCATCTTTTCCAAAAATTCTAGTCAACACTGACTTCCGCTCTTGGACTGCTTTTAGTATTTACTGGTTGTAGTAAAATTAGCTTTTGATTTTTATTATATGTCTGTTCTCTATGTCACATGGGTAATCCTTGAATTCACACATTGTAAAAGCACCTTTTGAAGAAAGGTTGATGGGTTTGTGTAGTTAATTTCTTTTTTTCGTAGTACAGAACTTTTTGACCATCTGTCCACATTCATGCACACACGCATACAGGCATGCACACTGGCTAAATAAATCCACTGGAAAGATGCAAGTGAAAGAGCAAGAAATTTTAAATGCAATAGAATTTTTTTGTTTGTTTAGGTACAGTCATTCTTTTAGTTACATACTCTTTCTTTAGGTACACTGTCAAAATTATCTTAGATGTTCAGTAATTCTTATTCAAGCAGAAGAAAAAAATTCAAATATGCTTTAACTACTACTAATTGCATAGTAAAATAAACAACAAAGGTGAAGTCATATTAGATCGTTTAATAGCACAACTAAATAAAGACTTCTAGGGGTACCTACGTGGCTCAGTCTGTTAAGCATCTGTCTTTAGCTCAGGCTATGATCTCAGAGTCCTGGGATCAAGCCTAGCCCTACATCCATCTGTATCCCTGCTCATGGGGAGCCTGCTTCTCCCCTTCCCCGGCCCCTCTACCCACTCATGCTCTTTTTGGCTATCTCTCTCTCTCTCTCTCAAATAATCTTTCAAAAAATAATAAAATAAAGAGTTTTAAAGAGTGAATTGTCGACAAATTGGAAAATGCTTCTCTCTATATTAATACAAGATCTGACACTACCACTTCTTTATGCAAACAACTGCTAGTGCATTTCTGCTTCATTATATACCCCAAATTAAAATCCTAAACTGGGTCTTCTTATCATGTCCTAACCCCAGTATAGTCACAGATCTTTTCTCCCAATTTTCCTACATATTCTCTATATTCAGGGCCTCCACTAACCCAGAATGCCTTTTGGTGAAATTGAAAGAAGCCACTGCACAGGTGTAATTCTCACAGTGACACAGAAAGCACCTTGGTGACAGTTCAAGAAGGCACTCCCCCCTCTGGATAGAAGCAACGCAACAAAAGATAACACTGTTGGGGGGCTGGAGCTTGGTCAGGATTTCAGCCAGCTAGTACCCTTACTAGGTCCCCCTGGGCGGTAAGCAAGCTCTACAGTCTCAGCCAGCAGTCCCCTTTAAGTTCCACCAATTCAGATCACTCAGTTTTTCTTATCCTCCCTCTTTATTTGCATCTTGATTTTTATGAAGCCTTTGCTGACTCTACATCTGGACTGATACCCACATCCAGACAGAATCAATCACTATCTCTTTCATGCTACCCTGCGCCTTTACATTTTTTATTACTGGGTTTATTATATTGTATTAAATGTATGTTTACACCACCGTCTTCTGTACCAGACTGTGAGATTATTAAAGGCAAGTTTTATGTTTTAATTCACATTTATAAACCTAAGGATTAGTACCATCTAAAGATGAAAGGACTATTTAAAAAAAATTGTTTATTGAATGAATGAATGAATCCATGCATGAATGACTCTACAGATAGCCAGGCAGATGTATACAAAAGAAAAAATAAATGGCTAAATAAAATGCTTTCATAATTATCAGCAATAGCCTCTTTGAATCTTTGTCTGTTAAAATCCTATCCTACACTTTCCCTTCAAAATGTCCTATTTTATAATTGTTCTTTAATACTATTTTAACATCTCTAATTATTATTGCACATTTATTAATAAACAGTTTATTTACCCCTGAAAAGACCATGTCCGGAAGTGATGAAGTAACACCTGAAGTCACATAGTTTGAAAGTGTTGGAACAGGGTTTGAAATCAGGTCTGCTAATTCAGAGCCCAAATTTCTAACTGTTGTATTTTACCTCTCCTCATTTATTCACTTTGGTATTCTCCCAAAGTCAAGGATCTTGGGCCCAACAGCTGGTACTCAATAAATGGTAACTGATCAAATTAACTAATGAAATCCAAGTGAAGCTCTCTTTAGACAACCATGGGAATTACTGAAATCCCAACAGGGGTATCTTTAAATAATCACATGTGCCTGAAAATACATATTACAAATAAATTCAAAATATCCAATTGCAATGATTGCATGCATGAATTAATACTATAATGTGTGTATTAAATTACCTTTAAAGTACAGTATCTAGTGTTCCATTTCCCCCCAAACTCATGTAAAACAGAAGACAAGCAGTAATAAACCTTCGGCTCAGGTCATGATACCGGAGATCCGGGATCGAGCCCCACATCGGGCTTCCTGCTCGGCGGGAAGCCTGCTTCTCCCTCTCTCGCTCCCCCTGCTTGTGTTCCCTCTCTGGCTGTGTTTCTCTCTGTCAAACAAATAAAATCTTTAAAAAAAAAAAAAATAAAAAAAAAAAAATAAACTCCTTTACAATGGATTATCTCATTCTACATATTTTTCCTATTTAATAAATGTAGATGAATACACTCTTCATTTTGAGAGCATAACAATAAACAAGCACGGCAACCGGCGTGTGCAGAGATAGATCGGTAAGCAGGCTTCTGTCAGGGAAACAGGGTGCTACAGAGGACACAGGAAGAACATATTCCTAGAAGAGGAGGAGGAAGCAAGACCGAAGGACAAGTAGGATAGAAACAGATGAAATGAGAGGAGTAGGGGAAAGGCCCAGATTCAGGAGAAGTCTTGGTGTGCTAGGGGAAACTCAAGTTAGCATAAGGAGATCAGGTTTTACCTTGAGTGCAAAGAGGAGCCTCTGAAGGGTTGTAAATGAAGAAATGAGGATGAGACTTGTACTCCAGAAATGACTCTGGCTGCAGTATAGGCTCATTGGATTTGACAAGAGAAGAAGTGGAGGCAATTTTAAGAGGCGATAGAGGCCAGAACTACGTTAATGACAGTGTGGAGAGAGAAAAATCTCACTTTGTCTATATGTTCCTTTTTAGTCTTATCACTGCTTAGCACTTTGCAACCAACAGGCAGGAAGGTGGAAGTGTTGATCTTACTTGATAGAGATTTTACCTGCTTTTCATTTCTACTCCATCTTTAAGATGCAATTCAACACTTTGTTAGACAAGTCCAAAGCCTTCAGCCAAAACCCAAACTCTTACTGGTCAGGAATTTTTTATTTTACATTTCAAACACTATAATTCCTAGCAATATGTATTTTAAAGCATGCACACTTTTCCTTTTTGTCGTAGCTAAAATCTGTTTCTTTCCTTTTATGAGTAAGTGGAAGCTAAATAAAATGATTGGGATTTTTTTCTCAGTACACATTTATTAGATTCAGGGACATAAAAAGATAAAAGTAAAGTAAAAAAACATATCCTTAGGAATCCTCTCAAATTATAACTGTGAAGTACAACAAAACCACAATCATCACAAATATAGTAAATATTCTCTATGCACTTTAAAAGCCATAATTGAATTTAAATCTTTAGAAAAAAATTAACACATCCCATTTTCCACTGTCCCTCATTCAGTTTTACCTTTCAGAGTTAGTTTAGTGTCTCTGCCTTCCCATCATTTTCACTCCTGCAAACTGAATTCATGAATTCACTAAGTTTCATCTGGCCTCACACAAGAGCCTTTCTCTATTTCCTGATTCTACTCTCATTTCTTCAAGAAGTTAACAGAATGGCCAGTGAGATGTCTGGTCAACCAAAAATTGTATTTGGCACGAAAAAGAAGCAAATTAAAGTAAGTGTAGGAAAGAGTCTTTACAGAGGTAGAATTGACTCTCTCTCTCATATATATATATATATATATATATATATATATGAAAGACAGAAAGAGAAACAACGAAAATAAAATTTAGATAAATAGTTCATAAGCAAAGATGTGTACAATATTATTTTATAACAAGAAAAATATGTGTGTAAAAACACACTAGTGTAAATTTTTCAACCACACTTTAAGAAGCAGCTATTCTGAGATTGTGCTGTTTCCTACTTTTCTCATAAACTTTATTTCTTGTATATATAATAGAGTAAATGTTATAACTTCATGTGTTCAAGTGCTTGCTTTAATGCCATTATGCAGTAAAAGTAGAAGCTGTGAGGCCTATTTTGATTTCAAAATTGAATTTGAAAACTGTATTAGTCTGAGTAATCTAGAAGTCAGTAACCCAGGAGTCTGAGGAACACTGATTTAGAGGCTTTGAAGCTGGGTATCAGGAGGTGGAACAGATTTGGGAGAGTATGTTAGTTTAATAGCCATGATTAGAAATGTAGGTAACCAAGTGATGGCCAGTGGACCTGAAATATATATCAGGCACACGAGTGAAGATTATCAGCAGACAACTGGGTCATGGAAGAACACAGATGGAAATACAGATGAGGGAGTTATACAGAGGTACAACTGGGACCATTGAGAGTGCTGTGACAAGAAGAGTAAAATGAGGAGATAGAAATATAGGGTGCTAAGTTTTACAACAGAAAAAGCAAAAGGGGCCAGATTAGGGTCCATCTTGGGCAGTTGAACCACTCCTCTGTGTATTCCGGAGGCCACGGAGGCTCCCCACAACACAGGTACCACAGAGACTGGAGCTGGGGCTACTACCAACTCTTGTTCCTTTGGGTTCTCAGGTTTCTGCCCATTAGAACTGCATTCCTTTTCCTTTTTTCCCTAGTCTCATCCCTTTTGACTGATTTGGACAGCATTCTTAATTTTGTCATCTCCACAAAATGCTATTTCCTAAATCACATTTTTATCTCTATGCATGACCTGTAGGCTGTTTATACCATTCTTAGAGCCCTTGGAAATCAACTACAACCCAGACCACAAAATCCCAAGCCCCAGAGATGCTGGGCTGAGGTGGGATTAGGTCAGTGAATTGAACACAAAAAATATGATATAATCAGTACCAAGGTAGCAGGAAGTCCTGCATAGGTCATAGGTTACAGAGAAAAATAGGAGGAAAACCATAAAGAATAAACGGTCATGGCCAAGAGGAGGAAAAATATTCAAGGAGACATTAAAGACAAAGTGAATTTTGTTAGCATGTGGGAAACAAACAAAAAAAACTGAAAGAAGAGAGGCAGACAGCATGTTATGAATAGAGAGTCTTTCCTGAATAGGAAAGAAAGAAGATTTTATTAATAAGAGAAAACTTATCCAGAAACATTTATATAAAGGAGATCACTGTATCTACATTTAATCTAATCACAGAGCAAGAGGAAAACAAAGCATTTTGTCAAAAAGTGAGACAACTGAGTTCAAGTAATATGGCTTTTTTCTTCCCATGACCACCCAGTTACTATAAGAGTATGTTCAATTTTATATTTTGTCATTTTTACATTCTGCATTTCTTTCATAAGACTAAAGAATGTAAAAATTACAACTGAAATTTATAAAATATTTGTTTTCAATCAGGTGCATATAATTGGGGAAATGCACAGGAACTCATCTGACTCAAATGGACAGACAGCATAATTTTCTGGACTGTGTAAGATGATTAGGAATATAGATCTTTTTTTTTTTTTAAAGATTTTATTTATTTGACAGAGACAAATACAGTGAGAGAGGGAACACAAGCAGCGGGAGTGAAAGGGAGAAGCAGGCTTCCCGCCGAGCAGGGAGCCCGATGTGGGGCTCGATCCCGGGTTTCTGGGATCATGACCTGAGTGGAAGGCAGTCGCTTAACCAACTAAGCCACCCAGGTGCCCCAGGAATATAGATCTTATCTGCTATCATGTTGTGTACCATTCAGATTTGATAAATGTATTATCTATGTCTTTAATCCTTTGATAAATATTTTGAACACAGCAGAACTAATAACTTCATGGCATTTGCCTGCAGAAACGCACACTGAATCTTCACTCAACCAAATAGTTGTGCCATCCAGTCCATGTTAAAAATGTTTTATCCAAATAAATATATATGTAGGTATATGTCATATATTACCATGTATAAGTGATCATATGAATGCATAGCAAAAATAAATGTGAAGAAGTATATACCCATTGGAAAGAGTTAGCTAAAAGTGATGGCAAATGCTTACCTGTATATATTTGTGAATGTACCAAGAAGCTTGTTTTCCATCATTCACTGATTCCACTGTAGTGTTAGCCACACCAACAATATCGCCACCTGCAAACACCCATGGCTCACTGGTTTGCATAGTTTCTGGATCTACTTCTGGGAGATTCCATCTGTTAAATTTTAGAGGGCTCAAGGCTTCTTTTACTGGAAGAAAAAAAGTGAAAGACAAGAAACAATGACTAATCTATGTACTGAGTTACAATAATTTGAAACTTAAGAAAAATTATGACTTAATTATTGTTCTTAGGGATTCAAACAACTGTTTTTAATGAACCATAAAAATGGAGAGTTAATGAAATATCTGAGTTAGCAATACATTCAAAGCATACTGACTTAATCAATTCAAAGTATACCTCACATGTAGGTTTTAAAGACTACAGATTTGGGCAATATGTCAGATCTGGTATTTATGTCTAGGAAGTACAGATCCAGAAAGAAGGGAAGTAGAGCCTTTCAAATATTTAAATGTGTATAAAGTCCACTTAAATCCCTTTAAATGAATATGAAGTGAATTGTCTAACATTTTCTTTCTCCATACCATTATTTTCACAAATACAATATTATTCATATGATCCTAAACTTATTCCTGTGTGTAACAGGTAAAAGTTATACTGTGAATTTGGGTCAATAGCCAGTTTCTTCCTTTCACAACAAGAAATTTCATAAATAAAACAAGACAAAGTTTTCTACATTTTTACTAAATTATTTGCATGTAATGTTAAGCAATTCAATGGACCCAGAATACAGCTACATTAGCCAACAGTTTCTATTTTATAAAAATCAACAAACGCAAATACTGCCATTGGTTCTTTGTGGATATTGGGTTGTAAAAAAAATTTAAGTTATTTGCTGGGTTTCAATAAATATAAATGTGTCATGGAACAAGAGTTTGAGTTCCTTTAAGAAAAATAGGTAAAGGAATATCTTTGAGTAGACACATAATTCTGATAATTGGAAGAGATCAAAGAATATAAGTACAGAAAGGGTTCATCAAGAGAAAAAAGGCATAAAGATAGTAGCACTATCTCTAATGGGACAAATTGAGCCAATGTTTAGGATTAAATGTTCTCTCCAAGTATTCATGTCATGTTGTGAATTTTAAGTACAGCATCTCAGGACAGACTTATGGAGCTATTCTTTACTTTCATTCAAAAGAGAATATAACAACTTAAACTTAAGTAGATTGTATATTTTTGGAATACAAAGTGAATTCTTTTTTTTTTCCCAAAGATTTTATTTATTTATTTGACAAAGAGAAACATAGCCAGAGAGGGAACACAAGCAGGGGGAGTGAGAGAGGGAGAAGTCAGCTTCCAGCCGAGCAGGGAGCCCAATGTGTGGCTTGATCCTGGGAGTCCAGGATCATGACCTAAGCCAGAGGCAGATGCTTAACAACTGAGCCACCCAGGAGCCCCATATGAAGTTAATTCTTAAACAGATTAATGAGTCAAGTTTAAAATAAAACATCCAAATGTAAAAAAAAAAAAAAATTCTGATACCTAAAACCATATTTTCTAAACAATAATAGAAAAGCAAGACATAAGGGCGCCTGGGTGGCTCAGTCGGTTAAGCGACTGCCTTCAGCTCAGGTCATGATCCTGGAGATGCGGGATCGAGCCCCACATCGGACTTCCCGCTCAGCGGGAAGCCTGCTTCTCCCTCTTTCAGTCCCTCTGCTTGTGTTCCCTCTCTAGTTGTGTTTCTCTCTGTCAAATAAATAAAATCTTTTAAAAAAATAAAAATAAAATAAAAAAGAAAAGCAAGACATAAAAATAAACCTTTGTAGTTTTCTACCTGAAGAATATTAGAATTTTAGAAAACTATTAAGGAATTACTGTTGATTATCCACTCCCCACAAGACTGTAGGTTCCATGAGAATATCAATGTGTCCATGTTGCTGGCCACTGTACCACAAAGGCTACTATGGTACTTGGGGCATAGGAGACACTCAATTCAATGCATGAATGGATAAATGAATGAATGAATGAATGAGTGAATGAACGAACAGATGTGTTCATGCTATTGTGCTCAGGTTTTTATTTAAAACTCTGATAGTGTTTATATCTCCGATGTGATTTCACCTTTCATGGAGAGTAAAATTAAATATTCATGTAATTATTTTCAATGCAGAACAGCATTTTAAGAAGGTTTTTCTGATGTCTTTAAAGGTCACATGAAAAGACACCTTTATCATTTGTTCCCCATCACATAACAGATCATCACTACCATCTGTTGACAGTTACTTGAGTTGCAGAAAAGTCAATAGTGAGCATGGCTTGTCAATTCAACCTCTTACAATAATAATGGTAACTGGAACACACCACCTTTGAATGGTTTATGTAATGAAAGATAGAGTGAGTAAAAAATAATTCTCCTTTAAGAAATGACCTTATTTGTCCAAGACTTTGATGCAACTTTGTTCTATATAGAGAACTGAAATAAAGATTTTTAAATGAGAAGGAATCCAGAATTATTTTACCAGGAGATCAAAGCTCTTTTATACATGTTCCTCATTTTTTTTTTTTTTTTAACAGGAGTATCCCTGAAGGTTAGCACAGATTTCACTCTAAGCTTGAGCAAGGGAGGGATTATGCCTTTGTTGTCTTTGATTTCCCATAGCAGCTATTAGAGTCAAAGACATATATACTGTGAAGGTTTTGAAACTTAAGTTTCAGGGTCTCTTTCTTGTATGGTCCTCTTTTACGGCCCTGTGCCTAAATTTGAATTCGTATTTTTTTTTTCTTTTTTTATGAAGGAGTCATCCAATTATATAAGTTTCAGTCCTCACAATGCTTGAATTAACCCTTGAGTACAGTGCATTATACACACCAGGTGCTGACTAAATGCCTGCTAAATTAAAGTGAAGTTCTTAAGTAATATGTGTTATAATTTCTTATGACAAAAATGTAACTAGTATGATTTACTTAAATATTAGAGCTCCATCACTAACTTGGTCAATAAATAGTCAGAGGATGTTACTGGTAAATTTAATAAGTAAATCTTGCATTTCTTAAAATATTTAGCACCAACACCACAAGTCACCTTAGGAGCATTTATTTGTGAATCCAAAAGCACTATTCTATTCAGGGTCTTTCCACGATATATGCATTTTATGATTTTATGTCCCTAAACATTCATACATACTCATGTTTACTTTTGAAAATATGTTCTTGCCTCAATATTTGATTCATTTATACCTTGAATTCATGGACGTGGATATTAACTGTTTTAATTATTTTATCATTTGTAATATCCAGCTAACTTCACTAATAAACAACTCTCTGACACTGTGTTCCAAAAAAGAAAAGGATGTTTCTTTTGTATTGAAAATTATCTCAGCCCACTTTTAAAAACTTTCTACTCTATTTTACTCCTAATCTTTTTAGAGGCCTTCAAGTTTGGCAAGTCCATTGTTTCATTTAAAAAATAAATAGAAAAAACAATGAGGCCAAGCAGTTTGTTATTAGGTTATTAATATATTACAGCAAAGCTTACATCAATCAAAACTGAGATCATTTGTTTCCACTTTAATACCTATATGTTGACTTGTCAATATCTACAAAGGATCTTTGGCAAAATAGAATATGGACAAATTATGTGACTATAAAAGAAATGATACAGTAGGTAAAAAAAAATGTTTTCCATTAGTGACACTAAGCAGCTAATGAAAGAATGACTGTTCATTACAACTTGAACATCAGATGGTTAGGATCATTTCCCTGTTGGGACACTTGGCTCTATATTTAAGTATATGATCTCTATCCATCCATTTACATATTTGTATGTACATAAATGTCAACATTTATAATAAAATAGAGATGAAGGGAGGGAGAGATAATCCATTAATTTATTGAAACTTTGACCCCAATTGTGAACCCAAATAACACCTTTCATGATTTCAATGACTCTTGAGATACGGTAATTTCTATTATCTGACCATATTTTGTAAGCTCCAAGGTATTCAATTTAGAACTCAAATCGAGGATTCAGTGAAAAAAATCCATGTGTATTTTATGAATAATGTGTCACAAAGAAGTTTATTTATTTAGCTGCTTCTTATGAGGAAGATGTTCATCCTCCTCATCATTGTAACTATCCTTCTATGAACTCCTCACAGCTCACTTACATCTCTGCTGATACGTTTAACTTTAAATACAATGAAAATAAATCTCAGAAGCACATCTTCTGTTCTGCCTTTATCTAGCTTGGAAGGAGTGAAAGCATAAGTGGATGAAAAATGTATATTTACATTTGCAAACCAAATAACTGCTTGCCATTTCCTATGAAGTGTTAAATGAATATTAATAGAAAAATTGTATTTTTTCTTCCATGTTTATTAAATAACAGGAGTGAGGGGAGAGGGATTTTCTGTTATGATATGCACACTTTTCCCACAGATTTCCATGAGGTTGCATCTTGATGGAGACTGCGGCATATGTCCCAGTGGCTCCACAGTTGAACAGAAAAAGAACTTGAAAAAGAACCCTAAAACATGCTTATTCACAGCCTATATTATTCTGCAAATGGGAGAGAAATGTGTTAAGTGATATGGTGCCTGGAATTTTATGCAGTCTTTAAAAAGAACGAAAACATCCTTAATTCATACCAAACATTCAAGATTTATGTTAATTTTCTGCTTTAATTACTACTATGTTCAAATGAGCTTATTTAAAAAACAAAGACACTCTGAGGTGGCTTTAAAGCAAGAACTGGTTTGGAAATAAGAACTTTTAGTCAATTTAATGTTATGCATGAAATGATTTTTTTATATAGACTTAATTGTATTGTGACACACAAGTTCTTCAATAAGCCACAGCTTAAAATTGCAGAAACCGTTCCTCAGGGACACATCACTAGCAGATGCAGATTGCCAAGGTCAATTAAACTGATGTAGCTGTGCTGTCATATCCACAGAAGAGAAACCCACAAGCATATGACAAGTATATTTCCCAGTATTTATAAAAAGATGTCAAGAATGTTATATTTTAGTACATAAATATAAATTAATTCTGCAAAGCAATAAAACAATACAATAGAAATCATAATGAAGAAGGATTATTAGTATTCTTTGGAGTGTTTGATATGCTATAAAACAATGGGGGGGGGGTAAAAATTTCAACATTTATAATAAAATGATATCTTGAAAACATGGATGAATTAATCTATATGCTTGTTGTTTAATTTTGCATAACCTATTAGTCAATAGGACCGAAGCACAATGAAACAAAAAGGCGAGCTGAGGCAATAATCCCAGTAATTCAGAGCTGAAAGCAAAATCTCACCAAGAGCAAATGAATTCTAATTACAGGGCCGGGGTATCAGAGTTCTGCTTCAATAAAATAACCTGGGGTAAAGAAGGGACAGACCCAGAGGATGCCTTCTACTCGCAGTATCAGGTCTGGGAGGCAGGAGATTTTCTTCACGTCTCCCTTCTGCCTGAGTATTTGAATCAATATGCAGTTCATTCACAGACACAATGAAACCCACAGTGAAGATTCATCATTATCCTTCTGTAAACCCCTCAAATGTTAACCTTGATTCTATACCTTCTCACTCCTCTGGGACCTCAAATATGTCTGACTCTCTTTAGAATATCGTATTTCCCATACTTCCCCATTCCTGTCATCTATTTTGAAAAAATCTGTTTTGGCATGGTTCTCTTTTCTCACTCTAACCTCCCCCTTTACCTAATTTTAGAGTCACTTCCACTGACTGCCTACTTTCTTCACCACCCAATTATTCCTTCCAGGCTGTCCCTCTAATGGAAATACGATCTCCATGGTCCCTAAATTCTGAGACCTCAGTCTTCCCCCCTCCTGCCCTCCTGTCTTGTAGCGTCTGATACTTACATCACATTCATTTTGATCTCTTTCTTCAATTTGCACATGCTACTCTCTTCGGGCTTTCCTTATCTTTAAACTGTCCATCTTGGGCTCTAGCTCCTCCATATCTCATTCTTCTTCCCTGATTGAGTCATGTGCTTTTAACATCATCTCTATGAAAATGACTCCAGTCCCAACCTCGAGCTCTTTTATTCTGGCACTTCCAGCTGCCTGTTCGAGATTCCAGTGTGGACACTGTACTGTCATCACATCCAAAACCCAGCTTCTACTGGGCCTTTCACCATTTAATGATTGATACTAGTAAGCTTACTCTTTCATATTTTCTACTCATGTGCCACCATTTATACCTTTTATCATCCCCTTAAACTTTTGATGCACCAAGCTCCTTTTTCTTGCACCCTCTGTCGGGAGTGGGCCTTCCCTTATATTTCATAAAGAACATCAGATGAAACCCCTTATATGGGAACTCTCTGGTCATCCCATTGTCCAAACTATAAACCTACTGGATCTGTGTCTACTCTGTTTCTCTTCCTTTTTTATTTTTATTTTTTTAAGAGAGTGGAGCAGAAGGGCAGAAGAGGAGGGAGAGGGAGAATCTTAAGCAGGCTTCATGCCCAACACAGGCACAGAGCCCTATACAGGGCTCAATGAGGCTGGGTCTCACAACTCTGTGATCATGAGCTGACCCAAAATCAAGAGATTGATGCTTAACTGACTGAGCTACCCAGGTGCCTTATCTTCCTTCTTATTTATAATAAAGAACTCTCAAACACTGGAAAAAAAAAAAACTTTTAGTAACAATAAAAAAAAAAATAGATGAATGAACGAACAAATGAAAAAAAAAAAAAGAACTCTCCCTTTTATCAAAGGCCAATTCCTCCACATGAGCCCTAGGATCCTCTCCTCTTTGTAGGCATTTTGCTCCCTAGATTACATATTGTCTGTACTATCAGCTACTCTTTCTGAATTGTTTCTCATAAGCATGTACATACATGTACAGTATTTTTTATTTTTAAACCATTCCAGATCTGCATTTGTCCCCCAAAACTTCACTAAAACTCTTTTCACTAAGATGATGAATTAGCTCTAGGTTGCCAGATCCAGCGACTCTCCTCAGTGATCAGCTTGTTTCAGGACCAGACCAGGGTCAGGTAACAAAGGGAACCAAAGAATAAAACGTAAGAAGTTCCTTAGGCTCAGGACCTTAGACCCAAGGGCAGGTAGGCACCTCGCTTGTCTCACCCCAATTGTGGCACTGCCTTCCTCCATTTCTCAGCAGGATTTAACAGATGACCACTTCTTCCTCATAAATGTCCCTCGCTTGGCTTCAATGACACCACAATTTCTGATTTTCCACCTAACTCCATGATCACTCTTCAATCTCTACTGCTGCTTTTTCCTATTTTCCTTTCCCAAATGACCTAGTGATAAATCTTAGAGATCTTGGCATAATCTTTGACTCTTCTCTCTCCAGTGATCTCAACATCCAGTCAGTCACCATGTTCTGACAATTTATGCAAAGGAAACTCTCCTAGTGACCTCTTACATCTCATTTATAGCATCCTCACCTAATGAAGAACATTAAGAAAAGCAATCTACATTTATTGATCCCTTGCATGAAGCAGGTATGATGCTGTGTATTTCCATGATATAATATCATTTAGACCACAAAACAACTCTTTAAGGTAGGTATTACCATCTTAAATATAGGCAAAGCTAGGCAGAGCTATTATTCAAATCCGGTTATTATTTTTTCTTTTTTTTTTTTAAGGTTTTATTTATTTGATAGAGAAAAACATAGCCTGAGAGGGAGCACAAGCACCCGTAGTGAGAGAGGGAGAAGCAGGCTTCCCGCCCAGCAGGCAAGCCCATGCGGGGCTTGATGGGATCATGACCTGAGTTGAAGGCAGAGGCTTAACCACTGAACCACCCAGGCACCCCTCAAATCCAGTTATTTCTGACTCCAAAAACCTCCTTGCAACTGACCTTTGGTGTAGGGGACAAGAAGCCAGGAATGGGCCAAAAATAGTCTCCTAAAGTTTCACAACTGGGGACCATCGGGGTAACTAAAATGAAACTGAGGGGGTTTAGAGGGACAGCAAAGAATTCTAATCTTTACCAGCTTTACAGATAATAGCCTTTAGGTCAACTCTTCCAAACGGAAACACACTGACTAGGGAAGAATAGGCACTTGATTATTTCTTTTGATTAATGTAACTATTCAATTTCCCTACTGCTATAGTTAATGTTCAGTTTATATATGCTTGTAGAATTCAGGGAGTGGGAAAGTACAGTTTTAATCTTCCTCCCTTTCACGCTTAGACCAAGCTTAGGCTCCCCAAGTTTAATAGTTAAATACAAAAAAAAAAAAAAGATGTCAATAATAGCCTATAAAACTCTTTTTGTTTTACTTGTATTCTATAGGGAGTCCTATTCTCATTTCCTAAACTGACCAACTAATCAATTAAGAATTGAAATTGTCTAAGCACTTCACCTTGATTTGCGTATTTCTCTGCAATAATTCTGTCTATTTAGAAACCTAAACTCCTTGAAGATTTGATTTCATTTTATCTGGGAGAGATCTCCACAAGGAGGTCAGTGTCCTTGAAGGAGATATATGGGGATTGTTTTCAAATTCTCTGTTGGATTCCCAAATGCTGTGCTTTGATTTGCTTATTTATATTCAATGATACCATCTACTTAAGACTACAAACTCCTGGAAGGAATAGAACATCCTTTAATCTGATTTGGACCATAATCATCATAATTCTATGCACATTTGGGTGCTTAATACTTCTTGATAATTAGGAGTCAGTGGAAAAAGTAGAGAGGCTACTGAAATATTTTACATATACTTCCCAGTGAAAGAACCTTTTAAAATGCTGAATGATACCATCAAGTGATTTAAATAATTAAAGAAAGGGATTAAGAAAAATGTTTAATATAAAATCCCCATTTGCTGCATTTAAAGCATAAATAAAAACAAATAGAAAGCCAGTAGTAAATTATACTACTGGTGAAAACAATATTATTAAAATATAAGTGAATACTGAAAAATATTTTAATTAACAAAATAAATCAAATGGAAAAGATTCCCTAAATAGAGCTTTAAAAGTAAGTCTATGTGCGTTTGACTGCCATGACTAATTATGTATCCATGTAATGTGTGTTCAATTTGGGCTTATTTAAATAGCAGAAATGCTCATTAGCTGCAGTATATCTGTGAAGCTTCAGTAAACAGTTTAATGGTTTTTATGTTTAACCAATTTCATAAGTTCCTGTAATTTTAGCTTTAGCAGCTCATTAATGTTATTTTTTGATATCCATCTTACGACTTTTTTTCCCTTGTCAATAGGCTGTAGGCATACTTCAATGCAAACTTAAAACATACAGTAGAATATATTTTAAACAATTTTAATATATAAGTAAACACATGATTCAATAATATGGCTGCTTTACATAGAGCATGAGTTGTATTACCATGCAGTCAAGAAATATCTTTGGTACTGGTGAAGGTTATTGCATTCACAGTGATAATAATGACAAACATTTATTGAGAATACCTCCATGAACATGAAATCTGCAGGTAAACGATGAAAGCAAAAGGCAGTAAAAAAGGGTTAAGGACAGAGGATCTGGCAAAGACAGCAAGGCAGGGCACACAGGATACCGGATCAGGATTGCATAGGAAAAAATTAAGGTCCTCGCTTGCATTCATACGTTCAATGAGCGAATATTTACCATCTACGGTGTACTAAATCCTGCTGTAGGCACTATAGCAAACTGTAATAAGGGACCTGTCCTTGTGAGGTATATATTTCAGTTGGAAGAAGACAGGAAATAGAAAGTAAACAAGTAAGTGAATTGTATGATAGTGAAGATGGTTATGAAGAGGATTACATGGAAGGGAGTGTTACATTCTGAGGGGAGTAAAAACGGGGAGAGGTACTTTAGATCTAGGGAGATGGAGGGTCATGGAGGGCTCTTTAATGAGAAGACATCTGAGCTAAACCAGGAAGGGTAAAAATAGGCCTGCGTGTGACGACCTTGAGGCAGATCATTGTAGGCACAGGGAAACCCTGTGGAGGCATTAGGGTGAGATGAGCAGGAGGAAAAGAGGCTTTATGTGGGTGAAAGAAAGGAAGCAAGGTAAGAGGCGAGTGGACGTGAGGGAGGAGTGGGGCTTTATCAAGGAGGGCTTTATAAGCTCTGAGAAGAACTGTATTCTAAATAAAGTAGGAAACCACTGGAGAGTTTGGAATAGGGGAATGACATGATATAATTTCTGTTTATAGGGGCTGATTCTGGTAGGATCATACAGAAGCAAGAGAAAAAGCAAGATGATCGTTAGGAGGCTATCTTCTTAATGTGACTGAGGGTGTCCAGCATCTGACCATTCTCTCAAGAGAAGGAAGATTTGCTGGCCTTCATATGACACTTGACATAAATACCACTTTCATATGCTTTTGTACTTCCTATGGATTTTCTGTAGGGACATTCTGAATAAAGCAGTCATTTCATTCTATTCTGGTCCTCCCCAACGTTGTCATCCCAATATTCATCCATCCCTTCATTTATTCATTCATTCATCCATTTATTCAGTGAATACTTGGGGTCACATTGGGTATTTTGGATTAAAATATGAATAAACTACCCTACAGTCCTATTGTCAGTATAATTTAGGATATATAAGATGTACAGAAAGAACTAGGAGAAGAGCAGGAGCCAAAATGGACACACATATTTCTATCTTCCCTCTGTGTATGAGGAAAACATATTTAATCAGCATGCCCCTTTAGACTTCTGGTATCCACCAACTTTTGAATAAAATTCAGATACCTTAGCCTGACATTAAAACCACGTTGTGAATTAGCAGTGATGTTTTCCCACCCTTACAGTTTCTCATTATGATCTAGCCATGACCATTTGTACCTGTTCACTGTGCTAAAAGGTGCTTTCCCAATTTCTGCTCTCTTAAGTCCCACCCAATCCTCATCTTTACAAATGCTATCGTGTCCATAAAACCTTCTTTGATTCTTAGAGCTGAAAGTCATCGCTCCACCCTAAGTGTTATACTAACAGGTTATCTGTTTCTCCTTGTGTCACAATCTATCTAATGGCATTTTTACTTAGGTGCATTTCTCTCCCTCTATTAGACTGAAAGCTCCAGTAGACAGGGACAATGTATTCATTTTTGTGCACCCAGGAGAACCTAACACAGAACCCAATATACTTAGCAAATACAGAAGGAAATAATGGGAAATAAGTTCCCACAAGTATGTAGGAGGAAAGACTGAAAGGGTGTCAAAATTAAATTGACGTATTTGGTTTCAATCCCACCATGGGTGGAGGGGGGTAATTTTAGATTCTAACATATGAGAATATGAGAATAATGCCTTGATACTAGTGAGGTAGAAGTTCATTTGGCAGCCGTGTGCAAATATAGGGGAAAATACTGGGACATATTAAACCAAGCAATTTGTCAATACACTTTTCAGAGGACTTGGAAAATCACTGGATATTTGTCAAACATATAGTGCATAATATGCTTGACACTCTTTCATGCACTTGCATATAAAAATAAATGGCTAGTAAATAAAGGTCCTTTGAAAACACTTGAAAGAGATTCATAATTACAAAATATAAGTATGGCTAACATGAAAAAAGGGTTGGCATCTGTCTGTATAAACATTGGGTGGGACCTCTGGATGGATGTTAATATTAATGCTGACTTTCTCCTCCAGCAATGCCAGCACATTTGGGACACCTAATAAATTACTTGTACATATTCCATTTGAGTTGAGTAGCTTCCATATTTGGGAGATAGATACTAAATATGATTCAATGTAATTTTCTAATTTATACAATTAAAACTTATGTTTTTGCAGGTATCAATGACTTACTTAACCAAAGACTATCTTCAATTAGGTATACTGTTATTTTTATCTTGTGCTGTTAGCCAAAAATACAGATCAAAGTAACTAAAAATAAAACAATCTGCAACACAAAATACATATTACTAAGAATAAAGGTATAAAATATGCATCATTACTTCATTATTTAAATTTTACATCTTGATTTAACATTGCATAGCAGCTTAGTGTAGTTTAATATTTCGTATGAATATTAGGTTTTAGAATAAACTTTTAGTATATCATAGCTAACTAGTATTTAAAAGATAAATATAATTGGCCATGGTCAAAAAAGTCCCAGACATCTATTACATTTTACTGTATGTTGAATAACATCGGCTATGTCTTATGATTTCTGTTCTCTGAAACAACTATGTTACTTTTCCATTTTCTACCTTCTTTCCCCAGAAAAAGTTGTGTCATGCCACTGCTCTACTTCTTAAATGTAATCTTTGATTTGATGGAAAACTACTGATTTATCCACTGTCTCCCTGTAAGAATGCATATGATATCAACCACTAGTGAAACCTGGGAAATAAAGATAAGGGAAGGCTCTGAACAGAGCTATTCACTGGGGAAACAAACCTATTCCTATGCAGTTATTAGAGGGAAGTAAAATAATTACAGAAATACCATGTTGTACTTCAAATGGATGTTTAAGACAGTTGTAAGTGATGTGATGTTGATTCCAAATCACTTTTAACACTGTTATTAGTCTGACCTCCTTCCCCATCACCTCTACCCTTTTAAAATAATTACAAAGAAAAACTGCAAAGATTCCATTATTTTGGTTGGTTATTCTGCAGAAATGCCAGTACGTGCATTAGATTCCACCACTCTGTCCTTACTTCCAGCCGGAAAAATATCTGATAATTAGGGCAATTTTTAAGACAACATGTACAGTTCTACCTTTGGGTTCCTGAGAATGCTTCTTGCCCAAAATATAGTTGAAAGACAAGACAGTGTACAGGGAAGACGAAAAAGAGTTCATTCTGATCACGGAATCAAATATTACAAAGGAGCTGTTAATGTTTTATTACTCAGGCATTATAAAATGAAATGGTGGTGTAAAGAACCACACACATCAGTAAGAGAATAAAAGTACAGAATCATGGAATAAAAGTGTTGACACCATGTCTTCCTTGAGATATTTACCACCTGAAAAGCAGTGGTAACAACTGACTTTCCCCCTTCAAAATGTGGTAGGTGAGATATTTCTGGAATTCCAGAAGAAATGCCATGTGTCCTCTCTTATCAAACCTTTAAGAAGGTGTTATCCAAACTATACTCTGGATGCCTCTTTCCATGTGGGGAAACAATAATTGTGGGTTTTTTTTTTTTTTTTAAGATTTTATTTATTTATTTGACAGAGAGAAACACAGCTAGAGAGGGAACACAAGCAGGGGGAGTGAGAGAGGGAGAAGCAGGCTTCCTGCCGAGCAGGGAACCCGATGTGGTACTGGATCCCAGGACTCTGGGATCATGACCTGAGCTAAAGGCAGATACTTAACGACTGAGCCACCCAAGCACCTCAACAATCATTGTTCTAACACTCATGGTATCTCTCTGTATCTTACCAGTCCTCAAAAAGCTGAAATTGGTAATCATAATTTGTGAATCTGGAAGGAGAAATTAGGCATACAGAACTCACTTCTGCCATGCCTATAGTTTTGGGAGCTGCCCACTTTGGCACAGGTTCTCTCTCTTCCTTAGTACTGACAATCTCACTAGGGCATCTTCCCATTAGGGGATCTATACTGTGGGATCATTCATACCCATGATTGAGTGAATAACTGCCTAATTCAGATGCTCAATACTAGAGAACATATTTGCCTTCTGATATGAACCACCTCAAAGATGATTCATGGTTTCTAATTCCCAATTATTTGAAGAATATGCGAATGGTACAAAATCCAAGCACCTATCACTATTATCTCCTTAACAATAAAGATCTCTCCAGTAGTATCTAAACTTTCCATTTGTCACGTGGATGTCTACAGACTACAATTCAAAATCCCTAGTTAACATATAAGTCTCTTGAGTCCCCATAAGCCTGTGGCCAAATTTCATGCCATCTTATCCCTATCCGTGTTCCACCCTTATTTTATCATACATCATCCATCCAGTGAAACACAATTTCTCAGCATTGTCTGGTCACATGAAACCATTTGTCAGCTTACACTTTTGTGTATGATATTCCCTCTAACAGGGAAACTCCTACTGAAGCTCTAAAACCCAGTCCAAATGTGATCTCAAAATTAGCACATTGTGTGGCAATGTATGTATGTGCCTGTTTCTCCCATTAGCCTATGGATCCCTGAAGTGCGAAGATTCTTTTACTCATGTTTGTATTCCTAGCACCTAATCAGTTCATGTAACATAACTGGACATTAAGAAATATTTGCTGCATGATCAATCATGAGAGAATGAATGGTAAAATCATAAAATAAAAAATTCAATTTTACAAATAAAAATGGAAAATTCAGACCTTCATTTATAAAGATGAGAACATGCATGTAAGAAGTAGGCTGACGACAACTTTCAAAAAGAGACATGATTTTTTATACACATCGTTTTTTAAGATGACTGTAAAATGGCTGCTTAATCTAACAGTGTGCTGTTGAACAAGGTGCATAGTCTCCCTGGGGCTCCCTCCCTTCCACCCCCATTCCACCGGGAAACTCCCACACACCCCTCAAAGTTCAGTTCATAATCCATTTCCTCTAGGAAGCTTCCCTGAGCCCTTGGACTGGGTTCTGTGCTTCCCTCCAGCATACTTTATCATCATTGCGTACCTCCTCCGTTAAACTGTATTCCTGGAGACAAGGTTTGCTTTGGCCTTTTTAGCACTTTATCCCGAGAACCTAAGCTCAGCACCCGGAATAGCAGGCTATCAGAGGTTATTAGTTAAGCAAAGAACCCAGTGAAATGAGGGGACTAGAATTTATGATTTTTGAAGTCCCTCCCAGCATGTTTAGAAATAGAAAGAAAAGTCCCCTGCAAGTTGCTGTGCTGTAACATCTCCAGTAACTTACACAGCTCTGTCATTTAGTTTTCAATTCTGTCTCA
This sequence comes from Spilogale gracilis, assembly GCA_004023965.1. Classification (NCBI taxonomy): domain Eukaryota; kingdom Metazoa; phylum Chordata; class Mammalia; order Carnivora; family Mephitidae; genus Spilogale; species Spilogale gracilis. The sequence goes on from PITA01000469.1 coordinate 175,379, forward strand.
TCCATTCTCAGTTCTCTTAATCATTAGCAAGCCCTTTGCTCTAACATTTGTGCCATCAACCAAAAAGGTCTCCTGTCTCTAGTGAAGTCCAGTGTTCCACAATCTGTTCCCTGGAACTTTGCAAGTATTTCTGTTTATTAAAAAATAAAATACATACAATAGGGAAAATTTGACCAATTATGGCATAGTCTTCACTCGGTACCCATTCCCTCCCCCTTCCTCTTTATTTTTGGTAAGGGAGAAAAGGAATTATGTAAACTGGAGGCCAAGAAAGAGTAGAGAGTTGTTAAAAGAAAATTTGCTCAATCTCTAAGTACAGCCAGTAGCTTCTGAAGGAGATGTTTTGTTGCTTGAAAAGTGGAAGACACTAGTTTAAAAGGCAGGGGGAGTTATTAAAATGGCATAGTGTTTCCAACTTCCTCAGCGAATCACCATAATAAGGAATAAAACAAGTAAAACATATTGATGCTATGTCTCTCAAAGTACAGATAACTATTATTACCAGGCTCATGTAGTGCTCACTTAAAAGACTTTTTCCTAGGTTTTCTTTAATACACAAGTAACTGAGGAAAAATGGTCATATTTGAAAAATTCCTGAAAGTCTGCATTGTCAGGATCTCCTGAACACCATTTCTTGCCTAACTGGCAATTTATAGCTCTGACAGTCTGGAATAAGGCACATTAACCCACGACCTGCACTCTTTCTCAGTGCAGGGGCAAGTGAATCAAAGCCACACTCTAAGCTGGTATTGGCAGAACATTTGATTTACCCCCATGAGGTTTTAAAAAAACTTTTCTAAGAGCTTTCCAATAAAAGGAACTGGTAAGTGATTTTAAAATCGTTTTCCCCCAAAACACTCCCTTTATGAAACTCATTGCAATTAATTACATCAAGGAAGTTGGTTTCTGAGGGTTTCACTAAAGATTCAAAAAGAACTAGGCTTCGTGTTTTCTTGTTATTCCTAGCAACATGAGTAGAAAGAAAAAGTAGGCACTGGGTGAAGTAGATAAACTCCTTTCGCAGAAGAAGGGCCACATATTCCTTGTTATACCAAGAGAGTTCAGTCACTTTGTCATTTGCCCTCGGAGCAGTGCCATGTAGCACTACTCTCAGTCAACTTTATTGCTGCCATTCATCCTATTTTTTCTTCCAAAAACATAGGTTTTTAATCTTAATTATGTCATCCCATAATTTTCAAGCACTTAAAACTCAAACTTAGTATCCTCAAAAGTGCTTTTCTCTCACCTTAAAAGTAACAAAGATCAATCAAGCAAAAATTTAAACAAATGAAAAACTAGCTCAATCTCACCATTTTTTAGAGGAAAAAGTTAATAAAAATCCTTTTCTCTATATATGAAAAAAATCCCTTTTTCTTTAAAAACTTGATTTGGGGGCATCTGGATGGTGGAGTCAGTTAAGTGTCTGACTCTTCTTTTTGGCTCAGGTCATATCTGAGGGTTCTGAGGGAGCTCAGTGCAGAGCCTGCTCAAGATCCTTTCTGCCACTCCCAACCCCTCCCATTTGTGCTCTTTCTCTCTGAAATGAATAAATAAATCTTAAAAAAAAAATAAACGATTTTCAGAAACTCAAAATGGAGATTTCTAACTATTAAAAATTAATTAAAAGATTTCATTCCCTTTGATGGTATGAAAAACATCAGAATTGATAATAAAACATTTTTAAAATGTATGATACAGTTACAGACTGTATAATCTTTTTTTGCAAAAAACTAACCAAATATATAAAACTTTTTCATATTTAAAAAGTCATAAATGTAAAAGCACATGCTTTACTTATTTACAAAGACATGTGCACAGAACCTGCAAGTTCCCAGATGGAGTCCCAATTTTCAAATGCTTTTATTTCTAGACAACTTTTACATTACCACAAGGGTATAATATAACTCAATTTAATTATTAAAATACGTTTTGTTACATAAGGATAGTAACATCTACGAGGTGCTTACCGTGTGCCAGACATATATTTAAGTGCCTTACATATATTATTAATGTATTCTTAAAATAACTTGAGAAGGTAGATAGTATAATCACCTCCTCTTAAAAGATCAGGACCAGGAAGTCCAAAGAGACTAAAGGAGCCAGGTTTCCAGTAGGGCAGCTGGCTCCAAAACCCGTGCTCTGAGCTGCTACACCAGACGGCCTCTAATTAGTGTAATATTTATTGAATTATAAAGAATGCAATAATTTATGCCAAAACAGGGAAAAAAATAAATAGCAATAGAAAAACAGAACTGTTTCTAACTTTTACATTTTCTAAAAAAGAAATAAACAGTGAATCTTGGAACACTGAAAAAATAAAATAATGTAGTAAAAAAAAAAAAAAGAAAGAAGGAAACCAAACTGACCCACAGTAGGAAGAAATGACAAATAGGTGAGCAGATTAGTATCTTAACATGGATCCAGTCAAGTCAATTACACAACCATGTATTATCTCTCTACTGTAAGCACCCTAATAGATCGGCTGCTCTTGGGACTCCAACTTATTATAAAGGTATAGTCTCTGTGTTTTGGCAGTTTACAATCCAATTGGAAGATAAACTGCAATAAGTTTTAGATCAAAGCACACAGTTCGTTTTACAGTCAACATTTCAAAAAATGAGATGATGGTTGTGGTGTAGTGTAGGAAGGGGTACAGAGGTCATGGCATGGGCTATAGTGCCTTCCTTCAGTTGTCTGGAAGGATATTCAAAACCATATAAAATCATAAAATTATGTCATCTAGATCCACTGGGAAGGTTAGGACAAGGCCAACTATTATTATTAACTCCACTGGAAATATGAAGCTGGAGGTTGATGAAAATGTAACGATTATCCTCATCAATTCCAAACTAACTGAAAAGATAGGCCATTTGGTTGGCCATTTGGTTCCAGGCAGAAAGAGAAGGGAAGATAAACTTAGAATAAGCAAGGAGTCTCTTAAACTTGAGATTGTCCAAACAAACAAACAAAAAGAGAACACTCAATTCAATAAACATTGACACTGGTGTTTAGCAGAAGAGGAGATTTCATGTATCACAAAATACACATTGTTGAAATATATAAATGTTTTAAAATTTCCACTGAAGGGCGATGTTTGTGGACTAGAAGTGCCAGTAGAGGTAGCTTGTGCTTAATTTACTGACAGCATTTAAAATCAGTCTTGAATAATAAAATCCCAATTTAATGTGATTTGGAATATTACATACTTAGAATGGATGAGAATTTTTAAAAGGTAGACCCACTCTTAGTTTTTCACAGGAAAGATAAAGCTGAGACTTTATTATCTCAATCAAATTAGAAATCAAACACCACATTGCCTTTAGAATTTGGGACAGTGGTTAATGAAGGATTCAATTAAATTGTGCTCCTAATAAGCACATATATATTCCATGCAGAGTGATGTGGAATATAGAGTCTTTTGTTCCTATTTTCCATTCACTGCTACAACCCAAAAAATGAAACAGAAATAAAACAGAATTAGATAAAATAATGATAATCACTCATAAATGTTATTAGCCTCGGTAGCAATGAAATAATTAGCAATTATAATCCAAGGATATTATCCATATTTGCTTTATAAATCCGATATGCTTTTCTATAAGCTTTGAGGCATTCACCATTTTTACAACAGGAAGTATTTATTACAGATATATTGGGTGCTTAATACTAAGTAAAGTTATTTCATATTCTCTTGGAGACACACAAATTAAAGGACTTGCAAAAGTAACACGGTATGTATGAGGGGAAAAAACCCAGAGATTAACAATTTAATATCCTTGAAATTTCCCAATTTAGGTTACCTTTATAAATATATGTTATTGATATAACTGAGATGTTACAACTATTTTCATTTAAAATATTGTAATCTGAGAACTCTGAGAATATGTTATCACCATACTTTTGTACTTGGTCAACTTTCATTCCTTGAACTCTTCAGCATATATTTATATAATGCATTCACCAGGACTTTCTCAATTATCAGTATGGAATCCACCTGTGCGAAGATACTGGGAGAAATAATCCTATAGGGAAGAGTGGGAAATAAAGCCAGATACAGAGTATATACAAAGCCATTTGCTGAAGTTTTCAAGGGCAAAGAGCTTCATCCTGCAGTATAGGGTGACACCAGTGAATTTAATGAAAAGAAAAGCTGGAATTAGATATTTGAATCTGGGAAAAACATCTTGAATGAAACTGATGGGAGAACTACAGTACCATTTAAATAATAGCAAAATTGAGGCACAGTCTGCCTTAGGGAAACCGCATGAGGTGATCCTTACTTTGTATGATTCCTCACTTGGTAAAACAATTACTTGTTTAAGTCTGGCCCCTCCCCTCTCTGTGAGGTTTATAAGTAGAAGGAATAGCTCATTCATCTTAGTACTCTCCAGACTACAACTTAGTACCTGCATCCATGAGATACTGAGTGAGTGTTTGTTACATCCATGTCCTATAACAAAGGATGAAATGCCTTCTGAGACATGGAGTGGAGAAAGAGATTTCAAAGCCAGTTACTCAGAAGTGAATTAGTGTCTTCTGTAAGTCTTGCCTCGACCTGGCACACAGAAGTTGTTTATTAAGTCTTTCTTACAGGAATGAATGTGTGTATGAATAGTAAATGAATTAATGAGGGGATCGGTTCACTGAAGAAATAAATATATTTAGAGAAAATAGGTAAAGTCTGAACTTGGGAAAGTACTAAAAAGTAATAAGCTGGAGGAAGAAAAGTATTCAGTGACAGTCTCAGAAGAGGAATAGTTAAAAGAAAAAAAAAGAAAACCAAGAAGATAGCATGTCAATAAACAATAATAATGTGTTATATTTCCAAAGCACTTTCACGTAACTTCATTTTAATTCTGACAACAGTCATGAAAGGTAGGGGGAAGAAGGTTTCATTATGCTTGTTTTTTTGTTTTTTGGGGTTTTTTTAGAGGAAGAAGCTGAGGCTTAGAAAGGTTAAGTTACTTAGAGAGAGCATTTCAAACAGAAAGAAATATTTAACATTGTCAAATACGGAAAACAGAATGAGGACTGAGAAAATCTCATGGAGTTTGACATGCAGTTCATAGAAGTCTGTGCAAGTGAGGCTGGGAAGGAGGGAAAAGGGGGAGGGAAAGGCAGGTCGACGGTTTAAGAAAGGTGTTAGAGATAAATATATTAAATCACATACTATTACATATGTGATGATGAGAAAAGTGTCACACATAAATTGCATCACATAGGTATCGAGATAGAATAAGATTTACGGTAGAAGAGGCAGACATGAACAGTTTCTCTTCGTACCTAAACAGACAACTTGCTTCCTATAGCTAATTGTCACTATAGCTAATATATGTGTGCATATGAAAACTTGCTGACTTTGAAATTATTTAAAAAAAAATTAAATGCCATTTGGGTAGGATCTTGGTAAAATTCTAGCAATTATCGATTCCCTTTCCCCCTAACTTTAATGTTTTCCATTAAAAAAACAGTACTGAAAACATTTATAGGGGAAGGAAGGCATGAATGCTATTTCACCTTTTAGCTCTTCCAGCACCACTCTTGCTTGGAAAGTAGATTCTTATTAATGCAAGCATGGAAAAGCAAGTAATTCTATGTAAGAATATTTTTTTTTTCAAGCACTCTGTTATTTCAAGACAAGATGAGAAGGAAAAATAAGGAAAGTGAACGACCATTTTTGCTTGATTTGTCTACATGTATATGGGTACTACATGTGAAACTCTGGAAGAAACATGCACAAGTAAAATACATAAATCCATTCTGGAATGGCTCTGTCAAATAAACATGACTAGATCAACCTCCTGGTACTTTAAAAAAATACAAAGTTAAATCTTTCACTTTTCACACAACATGAGCCTAAGTTTTGCAAAAGCTGTTTTCTATGATTGGAGTCACATCTACTTAGGTTTGTTTAGGAAAAAATACATTTTTCTTAGTATTAGAGATGTCAGTTGTGAAACATAAATTTAGATGGGTGCTAAATTAGTCCATGATAAGTGAATCATCAACAGAATTGCTAGTTAAATATGATTCAACTTTTTACTCAGTTTCTGATGATGTGGCGAGTAGTAAGAACAGTATGATTTTTTTAGATGCTAGAATGCAATTTAAATGTTTTTCTTTTTTTTTTTGTCCTGAACCCAGTTAATGATAAACAAACTACACTGTGACTCCGTCTACATATCACATAAACATCTAGATGAAAAGTGACAAATTCAGGCCATCATCCAGTTATTTGAAAACATTTATCTCGATGACATTAAACATCTGGATGTTTCCAAATATCAAGATGTTTGATGTCCTGCAGATAAAATATCCTGATGACTGGTTGAGTTTTTTTTACTTATCTGTTATATAAAAATGCACATTTGCATTTTTCAGACACAGAATGTAATTTTATTTCAGACACAAAATGTAATTTTAGCATGGATATAGTAGGGAGTCATAAGAATTGTCAGGTCTCAATTTTTGGTATTATTATTCTTCACAATGGATCTCTGACTTGGAGAAATGTCTTTATTTTCCCTTTAGTGAATAAAAGAGTTAATCATCCTTTCAACAGTGTGTATTAAAAGGTAAAGAATTTGCAAAATGAAGACCATAGGTACCTAAGCTTTCATCTACAACGACCCACAAAAACACTAAGTGTGGTGAAAATAATACCACACAAACTTTAATTAACTTATTATTCAGTTGATATATTGATAACATTTCCCTTTCTTATTATCCTTTTTTAAAAAAGCATTTTGTTCTTCCTCAGCATGTCCATTTATGCCATTCAGATGAAATGAAAGGATTTCAAACTTTATAATTTGATAATTTTGATTTTTCTAATGATGGTTTGGCATGAGGATAGCAGTACAGCTGAATTCTATTTTTGCATATTTGTTAGGTCTTAGTTTGTTGGAATCATTGATGATTGGCTGTTATAACTTCTGTCACATTTCCTTACTCAAGGTCTAATTGAAGAGAAAAAGCCATGCTTATAGAGGAAACAGGCAAGCGTTATTGCAAAAACAATATGTATTTTGATTATCAGTTTACAAGAAAGATTAATGATATTTTCAATTTCCACCACTTTAAAAATAATTCTGTATAAGCATTAAATGCCATTTTTAAGCCTTTTAAATCAAGATTGGTTGGATTTCGTAGTAGAAGAAGAAAATGACTGTTAAAATGAAAAACAATTCCCTGAAAGCCAGAAACCATTATGGCACTAAAATAACAGACAATTGCCTAACACATCTCAGCTCCCGACACTCTACCTGTAGGATCACTCAGAATTGAACCGAAGGCACTGATGACCACATCGGCTTTCAGACGGACTATTTCATCTTCATGTTCGTGCCAGTTTCCAGTTTCATCTTGCTCTGTTCGAACAAATTGCATGGCGACAATTCTCCCTTCTTTCAGTATAACCTTCCGTGGGGACAGGAAAGGCAAGAATTCACACTTTTTTTCCTTAGCAAGCTCCACCTAAAACAAAACAGAACAGAGAAAACCTTGAAAATGTTTCTTCTCCATTGAATGTCTGATTTTTAATTCCATGATACATGCTACAGCTTATGACGGTTAAATCAACAGGAATGAAGCCTTTTTTTTCCACCAAAGCTGAGGTTCGGTTATCAACTATTTACATTTTGCAAATCACTGACTCAGGGGAATCTTAAATCAGTTGGAGCTGTCATATCAAAGTTTACAGAGCATGGCATCACATGAAATTTCCCAAGTTCTAGAGACTGCATGCCCTCTGGTTGGTGGCATATAAAGTTTTGGCTATAGCAGCCCAGTTTTCCATATGCTTTCATTTCTGTAGTTTAAGTTCTTTTTTATTATTTATTTATTTATTTATTTATTTATTTATTTATTTATTTAAAGATTTTATTTATTTGACAGAGAGATCACAAGTAGGCAGAGAGACAGGCAGAGAGAGGAGGAAGCAGGCTCCCTGCTGAGCAGAGAGCCCGATGTGGGCCTTGATCCCAGGACCCTGAGATCATGACCTGAGCCGAAAGCAGATCCTTTAACCCACTGAGCCAACCAGGTGCCCTAAGTTCTTTTTTAAATCATGCTACTTATGAAAATAGGTACTTCTGACTATTACTGGTTACATTAGCTAAACTGGAAATAAGTTAATAAAGTGGGTGAGCCAATCTCGGCAAGTATGTGATTAAAGTGGTATGTAGGAAAAAAGACGACTGAGAAACTGTGGAATCAAGAAATAAATGACATTTAATCTTACTTTCATAAAAATGCAAATGAGAAATTTAAAGAAGAGAAACACGCACGTTCTTGACAAATTCCCAGTTCTTCCACACCTATTACCTCATTTATTCTGCTATAAAAGGGGACATCCTCGTTTTTGTTTTTATGCTCATAATGGGATGCCTATCAAGATAGAATGTTAATATTTACATATATATTTATTTTTTCCATTTACTGTTTTGGGGGGAATCCAGGTCTTTGTCAATATAACCCTACACAGAATGTTGAGTAGTCTTTTCCAAAAAAATGTACTACTGGGGTGGCTGAGGGGGTATCAAGTTTCATTCTATCCTTCTCTCATGGAAGATAGGTGGGTTCTCAGTAGGACCCCTGACAAGTGAGGTTGAGACTGTCATATGTGTAAGTTTCCAAACCAGGAGTTGTCTAGGCAACATCAAGATGGAAAAACTGAGTCATAAATTGACCTGCTCACTCTTGTGATCAAGCCATAAAATCACCTCTCAGCACTCTGTCCATAATTAGTGGTGCCAGATCTTGGCATGTATCAGAATCACCTAGAGGGCTTGTTAAAACAGATTGCAGGGACTCACCCCCAGAATTTCTAGTTCTAAAGGACTGAATGAGGTCTGATTATTTGCATTTCTAACAACTTCCTATGTGACCGTATACTGCTGGTTTAGAAATGACAATTTGTGAGCCACTGTCTTGCCAGACTACAGCTGACTAGTTCTGAACTTTGTTGGTCTACGCCATGCATTCTCAATGAGAGTAATGTCATCCATAAGGGAGCAAAAACTGATTCTTAAGGAAGGAATGAATCTTTGCTGTCATAATTATTTGTGACACCCTGTCCCGTAATAGCAGCAGTATATAAACAAATTATAAAGGATATCTGGAGTATTAAAATTACAGTGGGTTTGTGTGTTTGTGTGTAGGGGTAGTTAATATGAGAAAAAGTTTGAAAAGACGCCCTAGAGGGATAATTTAAAAATAAAAAAAATTAAAAAAAAATTTAAAAACTAAAAAAAAAAAAAAAAAAAGCACCTGGGTGGCTCAGTTGGTTAAGAGTCTGCCTTTGGCTCAGGTTATGATCCCAGGGTTCTGGGATGGAACTCCAAGTTGAGCTCCCTGCTAGGCAGGGGAGTCTGCTTCTCCTTCTGCTCCCTTGTGTTCTCTCTCTGTCTTAAATAAATAAAATCTTAAACAAAAAAACTGAAAAATACTGGTCATTACTACATATTGGCATGAAACTATTTAGTCTATGTCTTATTTCAGATATATTTTGAATATTGACCTTAAACCCTTAAAAACTGGACCACATAAATTATGACTGAACAATATTTACTTTTTTTTTTATAAAACTAAGAGATTACTGATATAAAAAATACTAGATATTGGTATGCCATGGGTAGTAAGTATATAAAAAAACAGATCTCAAATTGTTTACACAGGAAAATTAAGGTAAGTGGAACTGAATCAGTTGAACGCTGCTTTCCACTGCTTACTTGAGATAGTTCCTAAATAAATCTCTCTGATCTTCTGGCTCTTTGTATGTAAAATGGGGATAATATCTACTTAGTTGGTATGTGGTGTTACATAAAGCAATTTAGAAATGTAAAGCACTAAAGTGGAACTTAACATATGGAAGGTGCAAGTAAACACTATTTATTTATAGTTGCAATTCTCTGAAGTTACTTCTCCTCCCAATCATTCTTCAAACTATTCAATGCCACTTAATGCTGGGATTATGCTTCCAATAGGAAGGTAACCAAAGAGCAAAGGCAAGAAAAAGAAAAAGCCAAAGAACCTCAGATTGCTCTTTAACTTTCCACAAAATAAAATGTATGATTTCTAGAGGGCAAACTATTCCTCGATAGTTCTAATTACAAAATAATATGGCTCCATACATGAGATATGTTTCTGTATCACTTTTGTCACATTTGCGTTACATTACATAGCACCTTATAACTCATCAATATAAACCAGTTTATTGTGTTTCAAAAATGTCAAGTGATGCTAAATTTTAATGATAATGCCAAACTTGATTGACTAACAATGACAAATGTTTATGGTTTGAATAAATCAATACATGATGCATATTTATAATAGTAATCTTTTCTGTGAAGGGCAGAAATAAAATCCTGAGCTATGCTGTGCATATTGGGAGAATGTCTCAGACTGATTAAGGTTCTATTTTGACCTGTTTTACTTTCCATGTCTATTAATACTTAGTAGCTATTATTCTATGTAGATAATCTCATATACTTTTTGGCAAATTTGGCATTGAATTAAAACCAAATTGGGTACTGCAAACAGATCAAAACTTTTAAAACAATGATTAACAATGATTTAATGTTTGAACATGCTTTAGTCATATTCTTACCATGGTTTTGACGTTTGAGGGCCTAAAAACTACATGCCGTTATGAACATGAAGAAACTGTATTTTAATATACCCTCAGTTCACATCATAATTTTCCATATGCACTAGGATTGATGGCCTTTATTTAAATGTCAGTATTTGTGCCAACTATGTGAAAATGTACAGAAGCTGAGGAGTGTGAACAATGGCCCCCACAAAGATTACTCTGAAATTCTACTTTTGAAACTTGATATGTTCTATACTCTCCAAAGCATGTAAGACTAGGCGACTGGGCAACAGACATAAATCATACCATTTCTTGCTATTTTGCTATTAAGCAGCTATTTTTCATTTTACACAAGAGATGGAAAAACTTTTAAAGGAGAGATAGGAAGATATCACTTTAACATATATATTTACTTGGAAAGTATTGATATTATATTGGGAAAAGGAGAGCTGAGATGATAAGGTTTTCTTTTTGAGATGATAAGATTTATCTCAGTCAACAGAGAAATATTAGGAAAATGAATTCAAAGTAAAGTCATGTGTCAAAAGAAATATCCTTTGAGTTATTTGTGCACAACAGAGGAATTTATTTTCACTATTTAAGAACTCTAAGAAGACAAAAATAACAATAATAGATAATTACATAGCAGGCATTTGGTTTTTTGTTTTGTTTTGTTGTTGTTGTTGTTTTGAGAGAAACAGAGAAGCCAGGGGATGGAGGGAAGCAGAGGGAGTGAGAGAGAATATCTTAAGCCGGCTCCATGCCTAACATAGAGCCTGACATGGGGCTTGACATGGGACTTGGTCTCAGGACCCTGAGATCATGATGTGATGAGCCACAAATGAAGAGTTCCTGCTTAACGGACTGAGCCACCCAGAAACCACCACAGCAGGTATTCTTTTAAGTGCTTTACATGCGGTTCATTTTAATTTTCAGATGGAAGCTATATCATGATACTTATATGTTAGCTATTTTTTTCAAGTATTAAGATTTAAACTAATGCTTTCTCCTTATTGTCTCTCAAAAAGCCAGTAACCTACTGGGTATCATCACTTAGAGCTTTTGCACCCAACCTCAGGCATTCTGCCCCTTGCTGTCCTCAGAACTAATCCCAGGTGGGAAGAAGCATTATTTCCTTCCTAAGAAAAGAAACTGATGCTCAGAGAAATTAAAGATATATTAAGGGCTGATAAAGCTTAGCTAAAATCCTGATATGGCTGAACAAAATCCTAAGTGATATTCATTAATGTCCAAAGAGAGCAACTCCATATATTTGAAAGAATAAGACTTTTTCCGGTCCTAGTTATGGAATTTCAAAACAAGGTTAATTAGACGAGGAAGGGTTCTAGTCCAAAGTAAATTAAAGGTCAAGGGGTTGGCTTGATAAAGGCTGCCTTCCCTTCAGTGAGAAGAAGAGATTCAAACTTCCTATTCTAAGTAAGTTTAGAAGTACAATAAAATCATGAAATATAGGAACCAAGTGATGGACTTATGAACTCATAGTTTATAAAGTGGATAGGAGAGACATAGAACACATCATCTCAAGGTAATAAAGTGAAAAATTAAAATAGAATTTAAATAAATTTATTTGTTAGACAGTAAATGCCTTCACAAAACTCTTTAAATACAGAAAGAATACCTTATTTAATTTTCTATCCTCAGGGCTGAGGCGTGATATTCAAATATTTAACAAATGGTGACTATAAGCAAATGAATGGTTAAACAAATGCCTGGCAAATCAGAATATACTCTAGCCAATATGTCACATGGAAGGGCATCAAGTGAATTTTAGCCCTATCAAAATAACTAGCACACAGTAGACTTTGAATAACATTTTGTTTACCAAGATGAATGACTAATATGAAAATCCAGGGGGCATTCAAGTTAACGAAAGGACAGTCACGAGTAGTACATGGAGTCCATGACTACTAAATACCCATCGCAAAGCAAGTAACACTGGGCATGCAGAGGACATACTACCTGACCACAGCATCCTATGTTGTGAGGTTGAAGTAAGAAGCAAGTGATGTTCCTTCTCAGCTGTCAGTTACACCTGCCATGACAAAATGATGGAACAGACTGACCAGCAGTCTAACCTCATGCAGTGGGTCTTAATATTTCACTCTTCAATTAGCCTTCTGTTCACAGATGTCAATGTCCATGCTTTTTAATATATAATGTTTATTAATGATCACTAATAATCAGCAACTCTGTAGTTTTGGTACATAAACACTTCTGTTTATGACACACATACTTATTTATTTTTTTGATGGTGCCTGTTGTCATGAGGGACAACTGGTACATCAAGCAAACATACAAACCTCTCGTTCTTATCTTCACCAATAATTATCCAAGGGAATGAAGGAGAAACATCCATAAGGTTCCATTTTGGAAGCTCAGTAAACCAAATTGTTACTTTACTTTCATATCATATAAGAAAAGTAAGAAAACCCTTCTTAGCTTTGATTTTTATTTCCATATTCAGGGAAGATACGTGGCTGATGCTGAGTGAAATAAAAATAGAGTGCTATTGCACGCAGTAATGATGATCATTTTAATGATTAACTTTATGTAATGTGATGATTTGGTCTGATTAATATTACAGGCATCATACTGTGGAAATTATGAAACAACTTAATTTACTATAATTAAAAGCATGATGTCAACTCATTTTTAGATTGCTTATAGGCAAAGTAAGCATAGGTTATAAACTATAATGAGAACTCAAATCCAGCATACATTAAATTCTAATATACAAAGTTTGAGAAATAATATGAAGAAACAATATTCTTTGTAAAGATTACCCTTCAATAGCTAGACATTTAACAAGTTATCAATTCTCTATGAACATGAGGACCTCAGAGATGGGATTTCAAATCAAAGTTGTTTGGTAGTCTGCTTTGGTCAGCGATAAGCCTGTAAAGTACTGTCTTTTATTTTATCACTGCTAAACTATTTCACATCCTACAAACATTCATACCACATACCGCATAACCACACAACAAGAGTTCCATTCATCTATAAATTTACCAAATATTTATTAAGCACCTTTTTGTAAAAATTAAAAAAAAAATGGTGCTAGGTGCTATAGCTCATAAAACATTCCCTGCTTTCAAAGCTTTGACAGAGGCAGACAAATCAGCAATTATATTCAGTGTGGTAATACATATAAACACAGTGTGCATGAATGGCATATAAAAAGGCATTCTGCCCAGAAGTAGTGCAGGTCAAGAAAGGGAAGCCTAGAAAACGTACTGTCTGAACTAATCTGGAGGGATAAGTAGGAAGTAATTACTGGGAAGGAATTAGTTACTAGGAAATTATAGTCTACAACAGATTATTTCCCTGAGGTGAGGAAAGATGTAGGAAGGTAAAGGAGTTTCAATCAACAAAGAAAGAAGAAAATCCCCTTGTAAACATGCTATTGGGAAATAGATTATCAATCAGTATTCACAAGTGAGAGAGCTCTTATCTGTGGCACGCTTTTAGCAAGATATACCTGCTAGTCTAGGATAGCTGTGGTAAAAACAAAACAAAACAAAACAAGAAAACCTCGGGATTGGATTTGTTGGGTATGGATCTCTTAAAGAGTCATGTAACTACGCAACTGAGTATAAACTGGACATATTTTATAGTTGAGTCAGCTTCCTTTTGTATAAGTGATGGGAATACTGATGATATTTAGAGACCCCACATTAATCTGGGTTAAAGTACATCCTTATACACCACGGTGAGACTTGGGAAACCATGTTGGTGGTTCTGCACCTCTCCCTGTTTACTCTATACTTCATGTTTACTTATATACCTGAACTTGTTAAGAAAGCTTGATGCAGGGCGCCTGGGTGGCTCAGTCCTTAAGTGTCTGCCTTCAGCTCAGGTCATGGTCCTGGAGACCCCTGGATCCAGCCCTGCATCAGGCTCCCTGCTCTGCAGAAGCCTGCTTCTCCCTCTCTCACTCCCCTTGCTTGTGTTCCCTCTCTAGCTGTGTTTCTCTCTGTCAAATAAATAAAATCTTTAAAAAAAGAAAAAAGAAAAAAGAAAGCTTGATGCAGGTTATATCTCTCGGAGTGAGTTTGATCTCACAATCTAGTTTTCTGGTGAATTTGGTTACCAAGGAGATGAAGAAAGATCAAGAAAGAGGCAGTAAATTCTACCCACTCACTCTTGATCTCATCTTCCTTAACTTACCAAACAGTTCTTAACCTATTTTGTACTTTTTAGTTTACACAGACTCACAGTCAGTGGGGTAAAGCAGAACAATTCTGATAGGTTTACTACTCTCTAGAATATATATAAGCTAATTCGGCAGTTATTCTTTCCTTTGGCAAAAAAAGTTTGCTGAGACCACAGGTTTGAGGTTCCTTTTAGTAAGTACTATGATATTATAGGCTTTGGGGTTTTTTTTCACCTTAAGCTTTTAAAATTGAAGAATCTTGAGCAGAAAGAAATATATTTTTCCATGTGAGAGCTGTATAATACAGTGGATACAGTTGCCCCCTAACTATTTTATTGTGACACTACTGAGCTGCAAAAACCAGAAACAATTCCTGGGATAATTTGGGGACTTAAATGCTTTTGTACAGGCATCACAAAATACATTTTTTTCTGACAAGAAGAGTGTATTTTTGTTTTATTTTATTTTATTTTATTTTTTAAAACATTTTATTTATTTATTTGACAGAGAGAAACACAGCTAGAGAGGGAACACAAGCAGAGGGACTGAGAGAGGAAGAAGCAGGCTTCCCGCTGAGCAGGGAGCCCGATGCGATGCGGGGCTCGATCCCGGTTCTCCGGGATCATGACCTGAGCCGAAGGCAGTTGCTTAACCAACTGAGCCACCCAGGTTTTATTTTATTTTTTAAAGATTTTATTTATTTATTAGAGAGAGGGAGGAGAGAGAGAGAGAGAGAGAGAGAGAGAGAGAGAAAGAGAGAGAGAGAGAGAGAGAGAGAGAGAGAGAGAGAGCATGAGAGGGGGAGGGGCAGAAGGAGAAAATGATTCTCTGCTGAGCAGGGAGCCTCATTCAGGGCTGGATTCCAGGACCCAAAGATCACGACCTGAGTCGAAGGCAAATGCTTAACTGACTGAGCCACCCAGGTGTCCCAAGAAGAGTGTATTTTTAAATATTACTTATGACTGACAAATTTGCTTAAATCTGACTAGCTCTTATATTCATCTTACACTTTGCTGCAGTCAAGCATTCCTGGGTATTATCAAAGTATCTCACAAAATTTTCTTCTCCATAACTTTGGTGCCTTTGCAGTATCTTCTTCAATCTTGAAATCCCTCTTTGCATCAGTTCTCTTCAAACAAGGATCCTCTCTTATCTTCTAATCCTGAGTCTATAAATGTTTATTAATTTTTTATCTCTTATATTACTTGGTTATAGTTTCTTTCTTTCTTTTTTTTTTTTTAAATTCTGTAGCTATCTTTTAAGACTGAAGACCAGAAACAATGATTTTTTTCTCCATCTACTTTTAACATTAGGTTGATACTATAATGTGATATATTTTAAAACTTGAAAAATAATTACTTATTTAAAAACTATCAGTAGTAATTTTGAGGTGTATGTATGTGTTTATGTATAAATACATATTTTGAATATTTCATTTTCATGTAAAGTCTTCCTATAAGGTTTTCAATACCCAGAAAATATTGTTCAACACAATTCACTGATTTGATGCTTTGGATCAAACACCGTTCCATGCTTTGAATCAGATACAAGTTGAATGAACCAATCCATTTGAAGGAGCTTGCATTTCAATTTGTGAACTGAGTATAAAGTAATAACTACCCTATGTGACAAGTGTTACTATATAGTAAGCACAAAGATTTAGAAAATCTCACAGGAGGGAGAGGGTAATTAGGAGTAAACTAAGGAAGCCATCAAGGAAAAAAATGACATTTGGAGCAGATGTGAAGGATGAGGTCACCTTTTAAGAGAAAAAAAACCTTTAAAAATGATAATTATTTGTTTTTACATTAATTCATGCATGTTTTCACTTATTTTTATTTCTTGAATTTTGTGCCTGACCAACATGCATATTTTAAAGTCATGCAAATTACTTTTTAATATTTTCAATGCATAAGATAAGAAAAGAAGACACTGGAAAACTGTGAGGAATATTACTAATGGGCAAGGACTTACAGCTTTCACATAAACACTAAGAGAGTAATAACACATTATCATGTAATAAAGCTTGATAGTGACTTAATAACAACAGAATTGTTCACTAAGAATTTATGTTTACATATGTGTATACACACATATAGATATGTATAATATAAATACATACATATATATGAATCATAAATGATTATTAAACCTTTTTAAAAGATATGTAGGTTTCAGCTCTACAGATATTCCTCGTCAACATAATGTAGTCATCATCCTCCCCTAGGAATTACTATTTTTTTTTAAAATTTTATTCATTTGAGAGACAGAGAGAGAAAGAGAGAGAAAGAGCACAAGCAGAGGGAAGGGCAGAGGGAGAAGAAGACTTCCCACTGAATAGGGAACCTGACACAGGCCTTGATCCCTGGACCCTGAGATCATGACCTGAGCTAAAGGCAGATGCTTAAACATCTGAGCCACCCAGGCACCCCCACCTTCCCTAGGAATTACTGAAAATACTTAAGCTTTTAAAGTATATAACCTTGGATGAGCACGTTAGCTCCTGGACTATTTACAGGTTTTTTTGTTTGTTCTGTTTTATTTTTGGTCCCACTCGCCATCTGAGTTATTATTGCATGCAGAGTAGAATTCTGACAACTTCAACTGCCAGATTCTTTGATATCATGTCTTGAATGCAGCAGATTTTACCTACCAACATACTGGGGATACATTAACTACAACTTGTTTCATTTGTAATATTTCTAGATAGGGCCAAATTTTTTGGTACAAAGTTGCTATCATTCTATGAGGAGGCAGAGGCCTCCTGTCCAGATTCCACAGCATTCACATATCTTTCTCTCAATGTTTAAAATATAGAATTGGGGGATATAAAAAGCTTTCAGAAGCACACAATTACAAAAGTAATTTTAGAGATGCATTCTCAGATTAGGGTATATAACTTAGAACCAATTTCTCCAACTTTTAGTTAAAATCTTTTCAACCGTTCCACTCTACTTTCTCATGTGACACTGAATTTTCACACTTTTCAAAAATGGAAACACACAGATTCATGGAACATCATTCCCATGCCATCGTTAAGGTATTCATTTAATATCTTACTACCAGGGGAGCCCCTGGCTGCCACTAATTAACTCTGTGTGCTGGGGGCAATTGTGTGTGTTTATTTATTTGTTTGTGTGCAGGTATCTTCATATTGCCAATCATGCTAACAGGTTCTGATTACTTTCTGTGAAAAATACCATCTTAAATGATGTGCAGGTGCCAAATGTTGAAGAGCTGCTATAAGCATCACCCTTAGTAAGTAAAATTAAATTTGTCAGCATATAGAGGTTATTGTTTAAAAACAGTCTCAGGTTCATATTTCTTATAATTAAATAAAAACTAGGAAGCATTACTTACTGGTAGGAAAATGAATGCTTAGCTAGCAAGATATAGGTAATTAAAGTATCAATGGATGTAGCTCAAACATCATTTGTTTTTCAGATTTTAGTTATCTGAAAGGACAGAAAGCCAGAGAGAATGAGAGAGAGAGAGAGAGAGCACGCGAGCGCTAGAGCGCATGAGCAGGGGGAGGGGCAGAGGGAGAGAGAAAAGCAGACTCTCTCCTGAGCAGGGAGCCCAACACAGGGCTCAATCCTAGGACTCTGGGATCATGACCTGAGATGAAGGCAGATGCTTAACTGGGTGAGCCATCCAGGCATCTCTTAAACATCATTTGATATTAAAAACATCTGAGAGTAGGCCTATAGATTGTACCACATGCAGGACCTATTATGGGGTATGCTGTATGGTATCAGAAGGAGTCAACTAAGAGGCACATTCCTTCACATGAAAATCTACTATTTCAGAAAAAAGGAAAAGAAAATGTATTATTTCAGAGTTACAGTAACAAAGAACTTTTTGACTAACCGACTAGGTGATCTGGTGATGTTATTTTTATTATTAAAATAATAAAGTAGCATCAGTTATCAAAACAGTTGGCCCTCTGAATAGCTCAAATATGGGGAAACAGACACATCAAAGGTAATCAGTTAATATTTTGGCAAATGACTAGGGGGAAGCCAAAGGGCACTTGGAGAGTGCTCTAGAGAGCCCATTTAAAATATGGCAGAATTAAAGATCAATTATGTTTTAGCAGATATTGGGAAATTAAATATGTGAACAACAGATTCTTAAAACCTGTGGGTGGGATGGTACTGTTAAAATAATTTTCTCAGTAATTATTAATAAGAACTATAAAGTCCTCCTCCAACCTTATCCTTTAAATTTGTCTACTCAAGCAGGTCTGTTGAGTCCTGACCTTCATGCCTCCTTTTAGGGATTCCCAACTGCCTAAAGCATTCTTGCAGTTCTATCTGATCTGTCAACAGCTTTTAATACCAGCATTTTGGGGGATTCTGTTATCCTGTGAAATTTAATCTCACCTATTTAAGCTTGCAGAAAGTACTGGAGGGAATTATTAACAGATTTTCCCTCATCTTCTTAGAGGATAGTGCTGAGTGATTGGCTGGTTTCCCTGAGGACCCGCAGCTGAGAAGCGCTAGTTTGTCAGTAGCATCCTATTTAGCATGTGTGTGAGGCCACCAGGGAGACTGAAAGACATTTGGAATCAGAATTACATCAATATGCTGATGATGCCTCCATATCTTCGTTTCATCAAACCTGTATCCTGTAGCATTAATGCTTTCTTAACTAAGATGGAAAGTGCCCCCAAACAGCATACTGCCTATGGGTCTAATTAGACAGCTGGAAACTACACTGATGATACGTAAGAGCAGTAGATCAGCAGTCTTGTCATCACCAGGAAACTTGTTAAAAATGCAAATTCTTGGGCCCCTCCCAGACCTACTGAGTCAGAAACTCTGGGACAGGGCCCAGCAAGCTGTGTTTAACAAGCCCTCCAGGTGATTTTGACGCATACTAAAGTTTGAGAACATCTGCATTCAAAAAATGGGATGTGGGTGTCCCTGCTGAATCTATTGGGTGCTGCCTCCTAGTTTAGTAGATAAAAGCACTTCCGGATCCAACCACACTATTCTTTGTTACTAACCATGTAATGTTAAATGTAACTGGCTTTTATAATAATTCATATCTGTCACAAAAAGATGAGAGAAATTTATATCGTTCTGCATTCCCCTCCCTCTAAAACCATCTGAGAACTAGACTGAAGCTTTGCATATATGCACACTGACATGCTTAACAATGCGGACCTTCACCAACAAAAAAAATCACATTATTTCCAAATTCCGGCCAAGAGCCCAAACCCATTAAACGATACACATGTATGTGAGAAAAATCCTAAATATCTGTTTTTGTCATTTTTCATTGCCTTTAAAGAAACAAACTGTTGTTGCAGTTTGAGTGTATTAGGGGTAGAAAGCATGGGAGAAATAGGAGAAATACAAAGAAATTGGAGATGATATTAAATTTTTCATGTTGGCTATCATTTTTTCCTAGAATATATTCTCTCAAAATCCTGTCTTGAAGTATTGAACTTCCTCCTGACAGTTTCATAAGTGTTAGCACTGCTGTGTTATGGGCCCTCCTTTGATGTACCAAAATCAAGTAATGGACATGAGTCATTAATACCATAACCTCTGGTAATTCCGAAAGCCCCAAATCCTACAAAAAGCATAGGCACTGGTCGATAACCCAGCCCTAAAATCTATGCATATTCTGATAATGTATTACATATTATTCCTTTTCTCATGCTGAAGAATTTTGCCTAAAATTCCCAATTGAACCTTCAAAATCCTATTACTCTAACATTGATCAAGCCTAGAAAGTAATAGATTTGTGTGTGTGTGTGTGTTTTAAATTTTATTTATTTATTTGGGGGGAGATAGAGGGGGAAATGGGAGGAGGGAGAGAGAGAATCTCAAGCAGACTCCCGACTGAGTGCAGAGCCCCTTACAGGGCTCTATCTCATAACCTTAAGATCCTGACCTGGGTCAAAATGAAGAGTCTGACCTTCAACTGATAGAGCCACTTAGGTGTCCCAAAAGTATCAGCTCCCTTAATGCCGGAAGACCTGATGCCAATTTCCTCCAGAAAACATTCATTTCACAATTCTTTGCTGGACACTTTATATGTGGCCCCACTGTGCTAGGCAGGGGGAAGAAACAAAGGAACCAAGAGAGCTGATCATGGCCCCTGTTCTTATGGACCTCACAGTCAAGTAGTTTTAAGATCATATTAAAAAAAAAAAAATTGGGGGCGCCTGGGTGGCTCAGTTGGTTGAGCGACTGCCTTCGGCTCAGGTCATGATCCCGGAGACCCGGGATCGAGTCCCACATCGGGCTCCCTGCTCGGCGGGAAGCCTGCTTCTCCCTCTCTCACTCCCCCTGCTTGTGTTCCCTCTCTGGCTGTGTTTCTCTCTGTCAAATAAATAAAATCTTAAAAAAAAAATTTTGGTTTCCTGTAAGCCAATAATAAATATTCATTTGTTTTTATGGTTTTAATTAGGCCCCAGATCCCCTGGAGTTCTATTAAACTACACTGCAATTGGGTGAGAGTTTTTCCACAGACCCACTGTTTTTCAACAGTTTGCAAACCGTGGCTCAGCCCAGTGAGCTCTGGCCTTAAGATCAGCCATGCCTGGACTCTCATCCTTTCCATCTTGTAAGCCAGTCTCATTGACTAATAGCTTACTCTTTTAATTAGCCCCGTCTTCTGCCTCTCTTCTTCTGCCCCAAACCTCTTTAGTCAACTTTCAACAGAGAAGTCCTTTAAAAATTTTTTTTAAAAAGATTTTATTCATTTATTTGACAGAGAGAGAGATCACAAGTAGGCAGAGGCAGGCAGAGAGAGGGGAGGAAGCAGGCTCCCCGCTGAACAGAGAGCCGGATGTGGGCCTTGATCCCAGGACCCTGAGATCATGACCCAAGCCGAAGGCAGAGGCTTTAACCCACTGAGCGACCCAGGCACCCAGTCTTTTTAAAATTTAATTCAGATTTTGGTGCTTCTCTGCTCAAAACAGTCCAGTAGTTTCCTCTCTCACACAAAAAAACTAAAGGCTTTATGAATGCCGCCTACAAGACTTCACCCAGAGTGCCACAAACTGTCCTCTCTTATACTGTTTATACAAAAACTTATGTTTTTGTTTTTTTTTTTTAAAGATTTTATTTATTTCACAGAGAGAAACACAGCCGGAGAGGGAACACAAGCAGCAGAAGGGAGAGAGGGAGAAGCAGGCTTCCCGCCGAGCAGGGAGCCCGATGTGGGGCTCGATCCCATGACTCTGGGATCATGACCTGATCTGAAGGCACAGGCCGAACCACTGAGCCTCCCAGGCGCTCCGACTTATGTTTTTTATATTCCCAGAAGTTTAAGAACCTTCTTCAATTGCCTTGCCTGAAATGTATGGCCCCAGATGTCAACATCCCCTCACTTCTTCATTTCTCTGCCTCAAAGTCACCTTATTAGAGAGTCCTTCCTGGGCTATCTCATATACAAGGGCAAATCCTGCCACTTCTTCTACCCTATCTTCACCCCAAATACCCATGCCTTATACTCTTACATTTATTATCTTTTCTTCATAGCACTAATCACCTTTCAATATACTATTTACGTGATAGTTGATTTGTTTGATTGTCTTTCCTCAGTAGGTACAAGCTGTATTAAAATTGTACTAAAATTGCCAAGATAATGCCCGATACATAATGGATGCTCAATATATATAAGTTGTTTACATCAATAAATCAATAAATAAGTAACGAAGGTCTACCTCTATCTTCTCAAGTAATTGCCTGATCTCATTCTGTTTGTGTGTTCTATTGAGGGGGGAAGAAATAGCCATCATTCAGTTTTGGTTACCATTGTTAGTGGGAGATGACTATAAGGTAAAGTATAAAGTAACTTGCCGATTCCTTCCACAGTCATCTTCCCTTCCAACTCTCAAAGTGCAGTTTTTATAATGAAAACTTCTTTGATATTGGAATCAGAAGAACAAGATTTAAAATATTTAGTTCAAAACACATGTGCCAACTATTATTTCTTTGCTGAGGCTCTGTGCAATGCATGGAGATATAGAGATGAATAAAATTAGCTCCTGTCCTCCTTTTATCATAGGCAAGTCATTTAATTCTAGGATGGATGTTTTCTTTTTATTTGTAACATACTGAAATCGTACTAATTGATACTACAGATTGCACTCCAAGAAAAACAAAAAAACAAAAAACCCTCCCCACATGATATGACCATATCCACGTTGGATTTTGGGAAAAAGTGTGAATGGGTATAATCGATAGAAGAAAGCCATAGAATAAAGCTGACATCTGAAACCCAGCCATGAACCAATGGTGACTTTGATATCTTAGATTAATCTGTAATGCGGTTAATCTACCTGTGACGAATTACCTATCGACTGTAGTTATAATTCTTACCTGGTATCAAGACTCCAAATATATTAAGGCATTCTAAAGCAAATCAAATTCATAAAACTGATTCGGATAAAATGAGTAATTTATCTTTCTATAAATACGTTTTGTTCTTGTTCTCAGAACTAATATCCTTTATAAGGCATTATCTTCCTCTACTAGCATTAAAATTTGAAAAGTCCATGGTACGTGTACCCAGTTGATGCCTCACCCAAGATTAGTCACCAGTCACTTATAAGAATGAAATAATTTTAAATCTGTCATTTTTAGTAAGTTAACTCATTATTAATTCTAAATAATGCTTACATGAGAGCTCATGTAATAAATGGCAATCTTTTTGTTCAATTGGTTTCACCACAGAATGAATTGACTTTAAGTATGACCCAGGCATACGACTTTGAATGCAGCTTGTAAACTTGGCTTATAGAGAATTCCAAATGTCTCTAATTACCACATTCTCCTAATATCCTACATTTTGTGATGAATCCCTATTGTTCATGAAATGACGACTTAGCACATTCCACTGTTACTTGTTAAATGCAATACATTTCAAAGATACTAAGAATAGGAAGCACTTTGTATCGACAAAGATAAATTTCTCATTTTATCCAAATAAAGTATTATAAAATAACTTTCTTTTACTTGGAATGTCTGAATTTGGGGAAAAAAAAAAAAAAAAAAAAAACCATGGGTAGCCCAGAAATTTTTTTGAATTTGCTTTTCACAATTTCAAGAACATTCTAATGATTTGGCTAGGAGACTGCACATTAACAGTTTTATCTCCTAAAATCTGTTGCATTACAACTCCATATTTTCTGATGGTTCCATTTTACCTCCTCGGGGACAGCTCTTATATTAACAAAGCCTTTTCTGAAGACGATGAACACGCGGCGGGCTCCACAACATAAAGCGGATGTTGCACAGTCGAAAGCAGTGTCTCCAGCTCCGAGTACAATCACGACTCCCCGTATCGATGGCAATGGAGAGTGACAGGCACACATTCCTGAATGATGAAAGGAAAACCCCATTTTCAAGTAGAGAAACCATTTCTGCATGACAGCTCAAAAGATACTTGTACTCAAAGCAGTGTAAAATTGCATCTTGCGGTTGCCAAGGATGGAGTGTCACTATCAAATTATTCTGCTTCATTGAAAGACAGTTTTATTCCCATTTTAAAAATATGCTCATATATGTAATTTCATAGTCGGTACCTTTAACTTCTTTTTTCTTCCAGAAGGATCTCTACAACACATTTTGAAGAGTTTAGGTCATAGCAAACTGGAATCAATCAATTAAAACATGCTTTGTCAAAGTTATGATATGTATTTTTAATTTGCTGTCATTAAATTTCTGTTTGTTAGAAGGAAAAAAGTGATCTTTATCATCACGGTTAACATAATTGACAGCATTTCATGAAAATACATTATTTAGATACTATTTTCTAGGATTTCTAACATATAGCCCTGCTATACTATATTTAGGAAACTGAAAATTTATGCACTGAGTAAGTGCTTCCTGTGTAGCTGAAGAATTTTTAATGACTTTCTTGAAATAGTTAAAAAGAACTTTCTCCCCTTTACAGTTTTTCCCTGGTTCCGTTTGTAAAATGGAGCTATAAAAGAAATACGACTTTCTAATTGTCCATTTCTCAAGGACATATATATGAAGATTTGATGTCCATATGAAGATTCTCATAAAAAAGTAAGATGCAGGTTTCTTTATGTGTTAACTATTGCTGTGTTATCAGATTCAGTAAAACTATTGAGAAGATAAATTACTATAAATGAAATGGCACCACGGGCAGCATAGGCCTATAATCTCAATAACTGTAATCATCCTGCTTGGAAGAGTGCATTTGGGATTACATAATTGGCCTTCTGTAATTCTCAAAAAATATGTTATATGTACTACGATCTTCGTTGCAGGTATAGAAGCACCCCCTTCTCCTGGGAGGAGGAAGGTGGACATTGTATACATGCTTAACTGTAAACTTCTGCGGAATGACCTTATAGAGAAAGCTTCTTATATTTTTAAATTGTAGGATAAAAATGTAAGCTTTTATCTTTTCACATGCAATCAGATGTTAGGATAGCTGATGCTTAAGACTTTAAAAACATGTGCTTAAAGGATTTAGATGATTTGGTTTTACAGAATATATTATATCTTCTTTATTACTAAGAGTGACTCTCATCTAACCAAAGCACAGGACTAGTTTAGCTTCTGGTGCTCCTTTTGGGCGGCCCAAAGTGATATTACACACAGACTATACACACAGACTATATACTAGGGTGTCTATGAATGTGTTTTCCTTTAACTTGGTAAATTTGCTGTTCAGCAAGAAACTGGCTCTTTCTGCCTGCTTAGATGCAAATGATGTAAGATATGTGCAAATATGTCCTACTTTAATATTAAAATATACAGAATGTAAAATAGTTCCTAAACTGAAGTCCCTGCTATTTCTTTTAAGAACATCTCTCAGTTGGGGCGCCTGGGTGGCTCAGTTGAGCATCTGCGTTGGGCTCAGGTCATGATCTCGGGGTCCTGCATTGAGCTCCCGTGTCTTTGGGCTCCCTGCTCAGCAGAAAGTCTGCTGCTCCCCCTGCTTGTACTGTCTCTTTTGTCAAATAAGTAAAAGCTTAAAAACAAACAAATGAACAAACAAACAAAATCTTCCAATGTTTGTTTAAGGCTCTTAACTTTGCAGCAACTAACATCATGTACCATAGACCTCTATATGACAGAGTGGAAAAATCCTTATCATGTTTGATTGGAAGAATAAACAAATGATGATCCTGGAAAATGATTACATCATCCTTGTTTCTTAACTTTATATTGGTGTAGCAAAAATGATCTGAGATTTGAACAGTGTCTTCTGGAGCCTGGATTTAATATACATTTATAATACATAAATGACATAGGCAACATTAGGAATACAAAACAATGTTTTACCTGCTTTACTGCTTTTGGCTACAAGTGGCAAAAAGTCTTTGGATGTGTAAAATCCGTGGTTCTGTGTCAGGTCTTTGAAGATATGGTTTTTATTGGGGTCTGGCAAACCTAAGTAATAAAAATTTATAAAATCTCATTACCAGAAGAAAGGGTTTTTCCTACTGTATATTTTTAAAAAGTAGAAAGCTAAGATCATTAAAATAATGAGGTTCTGAGAGGAAAAAAAGTATAAGCAAATCAACATAAAAATGTATATAACATACTGTCACAGACCTCAGTGTATACCTATACTGTATAACAAAGCAGACATCATAAATCATACATTCAAGCAACATACAGGTATACAGAAACATGGGTGTATACATATACCCATACATGTAGTACATAAGGGAAAATCAGGTCATATTATTTCCTTGTCATAAATAAAAATAAATTTCTAGTATATTAGAGTGCTAAATATAAAAAATAATCACAACAGTAAACATAATATGGATACATATGTATCTAGTCCTTGGTACAACAGATCATTCTAAGAAAGAAAAAAGATCAGCTACTTGATTAATCGGAGTAGTAGTTTAACAAATAAAAGAATGGATAACAAAATTGGGATGATGAAAAATATAAACAGCTTCTAAGCACCAAAATGTTAAATACATTAGTGATTTAGGAACTGTAATTTAAAACAATGAAATATGATTTCCTCTCTATTAAGAAGTAAAATTTTAAGAAAATTAGACTATACGGTAAGGGTGAAAATGGGACTTGTCATACTCTTTTGATGCAAATACACATTGGTGCTCCATTTCTAGAAAATAGTTTTGAAGCTATACTAAGGGTACACTAAGACATGCAAATAAAGACTTACTATGCAAAAGTGGTCAATGCAAAGAGTGACAGAGATGGGGGCCAGAAGGAGTGGAGGGGGTTGGAGAGAGAATAAAGGAAAACCAAAACACCAATAAAATAAATAAGTGAGTTTACTTTGAAAAAGAAAAAAGTCAACAGAACACTACGCAGCCACTAAAATGAATATTTGAAAAATATCAGTATTGGATTGTAGTCAAAATACAGTGTTTAAGGAATTAGCAGGATTCAAAACTGTAGAGTATGACTCAAGTTTCATGAAATCTGAATGGTGATCATTTCTGGTGGTAGGACTGTGGATAATGTATTTTTTCATTATTTTTTTTTTAAATTTTATTTATTTATTTGTCAGAGAGAAACACAGCTAGAGAGGGAACACAAGCAGGGGGAGTTAGAGAGGGAGAAGCAGGCTTCCCACAGAGCAGGGAGCCCGATGTGGGGCTCGATCCCGGGTCTCTGGGATCAGGACCTGAGCCGAAGGTAGTTGCTTAACCAACTGAGCCCACCCAGGCGCCCCTCATTATTTTTTTTTTTTCTAAATTTTCTGTAACATGTATTATCAACCATATAATTAGGAAATAACTGCCAAAATTTTGAAAAGAAAATAAATAGCAGACTAATTTTTTCAAATAAACAAAGTAAATCTAATAGCAATCACCCCACCATAGAAAAATGTAAAACTAATTCATCTCAGTTCCACAGACACAGGGGAAAATTTATAGTTTAACTTTATTTACTTCCCCAAACTCTGGGTTATTCTAAAGAGGTAGGATTTCATTTTATTGCTAAATGAAAAGCAATGAGCAGTGTTGGTAGCCACCTAGGGTATTAAGAATGGCCCAAGAATGACTTTCTCATGTGTGATAAGCTAGGTACCCTATCTGATCTGAAAGCTGAAGGGGCTTGTGGATTGAGTGAGTATATAACCAGCAACAGACCGTTTTATTCCTTCAAATTAAATCAAACATTTTTCTTCCCTGTCCAGCATTCCTTCCTTCCAAAGATTTGCCCTTTGCTCATATATTATTAATTTAAGATCATTTTTCATTAAAATTATTCTATTTATCTAGGAAGGTCAGTCAGGCAAGTCATTTGATTTACCTTTGCTTTTGGGGCTTTTTAAGTTTTTACTTAAATTACAGTTAGTTAACATATAGTGCTTTGGCTTCTTTATAAATGAAATGAGATAAGACTGTTTCCTCATTTTCTGACACAAAGAATTACTCCTTGAGTATATTTATCACACGGAAACTATTATATAAATGTGTGGTTATTTATATAATTCTTTTAGAAAGACTAAGATAGGGAAAGGTTACGGTTACATAAGAATAGAATGTGTACTGGAAGACTCTAATAACAAAACAATTTTTCTTGAAAGCTTTAAAAAATGACTATAGTTTTAGCTACACTTGATTAGTCTAACCAACATATATTGAAATTTAAATAAGGACCCTGTCTCCCCTCTTACATATACTACTATATTATAGAGATAGCATATGTTCTATAGCAGTTCATTTTCCTGTAAACATACACACACACATGCAAGAAAAACAACATGGAGTGCTGTGCAATTTCCAGGAGATACAGTAAACAAAAATATTTAAAGAAAATAAAAAATGAAGCACAGAAAATGTACGTGGCAGATAAAAGTTCTGCCTTACTGTCAATAAGGTCTAAAATCCTCCTTTTACTAACTCCTGATCTGAGCTTTTTTCACTACTTGCCAGGGTTAAGACAAAGAGGGAAATTTCCCTCTGACATTATTTTCTAGAGACCCATTGCTAAAACAACTTTTCTAAAGAAATGCAAGGCATTCTTATTGAATATACCACTGGATCCATGGAGAAGACTTTTCCTCTCCTTCAAGGATTGTTTCACAAGAAAAAAGCTTTGGTAAAATTTAAATTCATTTTTTCACTTGACTCAAGAGGCTGACAAGGACAACTGAATTTCCTGCACTTTTACCCCATTCTACATTTATCACTCTAATGAATTTAGCATTTACTGGATCAGATTCTTGCTGTAAATGTTCAGAAGGGCACCAGTTAGATGTTCTGACTTATGGATAATGGCTTAAGGAGAGAAAAAAATGAGCCAGAAACTGGACAGGATCATGTTATTCATTGCTGCAGCCTCTTTAGCCACAGTCCAGGGCACACATACTTTTAAAGTCCCAAGGTCCATGGAACTCTTCTCTCCCACCTGGTGAAGGTGATCCCTTATGACCTAGAGCAACACATCTGAAGCCGTCCTCACAGACTCGTTGGTAGTCTGGCACAGCTGGCAAAAGTACCCTAGCGTCTGCAAACCATGATGCTGTGTGGAGATTGAGAGCAGGACCTTTATCATCAGCCAGACTTGGGTGTGAGGTCTTTCTCTCCCATTTACCATCTCTGTGATCTGGTGGGAGTGCCAGTGATTTTATGTACTTAGCTAGACTATCAAATGATCTGATCCAGCACTAATCTACGTATTATTAAGATGGCATTTTGTAAATATGGTTAACGTCTATAATCAGTCGATTTTAAGTAAAGGAGACTACCATAATCATGTGGGCAGGCCTCATCCAATCAGTGGAGATGCCTTAATAATAAAACTGAAGTTTCCCAGAGGAAGAAGAAATTCTGCCTGCTGGCCCAGCCCACAGATTTCGAATTTGCCAGCTTCTACAATTACATAAGCCAACTCCTTGAGACAAACTCTATAATATGATATATCTATATCTGTAGATCTCCTAATGACTCTGGTAGGGACAACAATAACACATCTCTCACTGACGTGAGATTTAAAAGAATCTATCTACCTACCTACCTATGAGATTTAAAGAAATCTATCTGTCTATCTATCTCTATCTATCTCTCCATCCATCCATCTATATTAAGCATTGAGACCTAAAACATAGTGAATGCTCACTGAACATTAACTATTAATATTAAGGTAGATTTATTTATTCTGTAGTTTATCAATGCTCCCAAATTTCACACCTTATGACAAGGAAAGAAAAGAGTTTAAAGTATTAAACCTTAGCAAATTTAAACAAAGTGCTACAAGAAAAGAAAAATGAAGCAATCTTAAGTGAAATATGAGAGATAATGAAACTTGCAAATACCCATCTATCAAAGGAAGATTTCCATGAGAGTAGGTGGCATATTAATAAATAAGGTATGTGTCTCTATCAGAATGATTTCAAAATGACACTGAAATGACTTTTTAATTCACCTTTCAGTGGGAAGAAGGAGGTTTATGAATAAAGAAGAATTGACAAAGAAACAAAACAGCTCAGCTGAGTAGATGTACAGTGTTCTCTGCTCCTCTAGAATAGTTGAGGTTTTGGTGTTTCAGCATATATTTAGACAAAGGAACACCACCTGAAGAACTACTGCAAAATTATAATTTTCAGCTTCTACTAAAATAAGTAAATAAAATTCTGCTTAAATCACAGAAAGTCTCATTTACCATATATTGATTATTTAGATTAAGTCACTATTCTAGATGCCTGGCATGTAGGTGGTTTTTACATAGTAACTCATTTACTTTTCAGAACAATCCTGTGAAACAACGAGCATTATTTTCTGCATTTTAGATTGAAGGAACTGAGACACATATAGGTTAAGTAAATTTGCCAAATGCCAGAGAACGAGTAAGTAAGTCGCAGGACCAACTTCAAACCTGGACATTCTGGTTATAGAGTCTATGCGTTAACTTCAAATACTGCCTTTTTCATATAAAATGTTATAATTGAGCCCTGTTATAATGTGATGTTACTTAACAAGTGATACCTGAAGCATCTAACAGAAATGCATTAAATGCTTCACTGTGAGGCCTCAGATACACACACAGCACAAAATGTGTCTGTTGTCAGTTGCCAATCCAGTGGTAGAGAAAAGACAGGCTGCTTCTCTAGGCTGTATCTTTGTTTTGTGATTATTTTCTCTAGTACAATTCCTTTTTGAATTGTTTTCCTTCTTAAGTCTATTCCTCTTGGGTATCTGCTGGTTATTTTTCAATATTTGATGTTCTTTGAAATATGTATCTCTGCTTTGTTTCCAAAGTATCTCTCTCTGGAACAACTACAGAATAAATAACAGCAGTGTATATAATAAATTTCTGTGCTCATATTAAGTTCTGCACGACTTCAGTTAGCATTAATAGGATATTAAATGTTCTGTTTCATGTTATCATCTAGTAAGCAACAGAAGAGAACTAACATTTTAAGGCTGGATTTTCACAGGTATGGTAGGACATGTTTGAGAATCCCCCAGATTGTATAATGTCCTCGTGTATTACTTTCCTGGCTCACTTACTTGGTGTTAATTGAAGGGAGCAAGCATTCGTGTGATGCCTCTCATTCTTGATGGCATCCACTTGAATGACAGCTAAGCCGTCATGGGAAAGACAGTGATCAGATACACCTATCACTGGAGTTAGCCTCACTGAAGCGCACAGACATAGAAGATGGAACACTGAGAGACTGCCCCAGGTTCCTGGCAAAGGGCTGTGGCTTCCATAAATGGGCTACAGAAATGGGTAAAGAGAATACCGAACTCTCTGCAGGTATGTCAATTCTTGGTATTCCACACTAGTGCTTTGTCGGTAAGAAAATGTTAGTAGACAAATAGAATCCCACTGATTATGTCACTATTCACAAGTGGCTGAAAGTAGCAAAATGTGTCTGATGGTAAATGTCCTAAGTTTTTCACTTTTCCAAGTTCTTTTGTATCTCAGATATCCCTTTTTTTCTTCTGCTTGCAGTCCTCATTTCCTAAGCCTCCTTTGGGGAATGGTGCTGCATGAGGAAGAACATTAAAATGTGCAGATTACACATGGATTCATTAAACAAACTCTCACTGAGGGACACCAAGCTATCTGCCACAGCGATCCATCCATGTCTTCGTAAAGGAAATGTCCCTGTGTAAACACTGCTTTTGTTTATTTCTGTTTATTAAATCTTTTAAAAAAATTTTAATGCCAATTGACTCATTTCTATCATTACTGGTAAAGAGAATATGTGAATAAGAGCAAAACCTCTAAAGTCAGACTTCATGCATTAAAATTCTAGTTTTAGCACTTACTAGCTATTATGACCTTGGGCCAGTAAATTACTCTTCCTGGGCAGCAGCAGCCTCATCACAGTATTGTTAGGAGAATAAAATGAATACAAATGTGAAGCTCATTCCAAAGATGTGAAATGGTTGCTTTCATTTGCATTCTCTCCCTTGAAAAAGCTTTTGTTTTGATATAATAAAACAATACATTCCGATAGATACAAATTAAATGTTACCTAGTCCAAGATATGCACAATTAATATTATTATGCATTTAAGTGGTCAGTGTGGGGCAGACTGGTATCAGAGTCCAGAAAACTTAGCAAGCTTGGCTAGAATAAAAGACAGTGGCCAAACCAGAGTATTCTGACCTGATCCATTGTATAGACTACAATGGACTCAAACCACACGTGCTTTAGGACCAGGAAAGTAGCAAGATTAAGACCCTCTCATGTTTAATTTGGCATTCAAATGGGAGCGGTTAGAGTAACATCAGGCCTCCAAGAGCACTGACCTAGGAGTCTGAAGAATTGGGTTCTAGTTTCATTATTTCCCCTTTCGAGCTGTACTTGGATAAAATTACTTAATATGATGGCTCTCAAATTCCTTGATTTTATAATGAAAAAGACTCTACCTGATGTATAGAGTTGTTCTGAAAATTAGGTAGAAAAGTGCACATAAAAGCACTCTGGTAAATCTAAAACACCATT
The DNA here is from genome assembly GCA_004023965.1 of Spilogale gracilis. Lineage (NCBI taxonomy): Eukaryota > Metazoa > Chordata > Mammalia > Carnivora > Mephitidae > Spilogale > Spilogale gracilis. The sequence continues at coordinate 208,053 of PITA01000469.1, forward strand.
GAAATGTAAGTCATTCTTACTGTCTTGGGTAAAGTATAAAAACCATGGAAAATATTCACATGGTGAAAAGATCCACAGCAAATACTTCCAAAAACAGAAGCTATTGCAATTAACCATAAAAAGACACTTAAATGGTTATATATGACATGTAAATGTAGGAATAAAATAAAAAAATATATGTATTTATGGAAATACATTTATATCTGGATGTGTTTCTATAGTTATTAGAAAAGGTAAACTAGTCTTACATCAAGCCCAAACTGTTGGGATTACAACATGGAAGTAACATGCTCCTTTCAAGGACCTAAGCATTCCAGAATTCCACAATGGATTATGAGGTTTTTTTCATCTGCTCTTAAAGATCACTTACATGATTTGAAGGATTTATATCTTTTTTCCAAAGGACAACAGTGTCATATGGGTTATCACTGTAGGATCTATATATTGACTAGAAAGAGAACAGATCAATGATGGCCTATTGTGCTACTTTTCTCAATAAAACTCCCCATCTTTTCCCCGATGCCCCACTGTAAATACGTTTAGTTCAGACAGAATTCAGAAAGAATGGAGTGATTCAATATACCACATATGAAATCAGATCACCATGCATCACAATAGTGTTCATTTCATTGATTTTTCAAATCCCCATTAAACATCTGTTTCATGTAACTGCTGTCTAGTTTCTCTCTCAATGTGACCACATGCCTTAATCGTGTGTATCACACAATCGGTTAGAGCATAACAAGATGAAGACTTTAAAAAATGTTATGAACGAAGTCACCATCTCAAATCATATTTTTTCCCATTACATAAGGTATTTGTCTATACGGACACATGTAAGAGATAATGAAATCCAGAAGCAAGAGAAATACTTAGCACTCATACAATTTTGGAAATCTGATGCTGAATTATGATCTTCTTGTATTTATTTACAAAACACTTAATTTTAAAAAGCATTGAAAAGAATAAAATAACCAAGGATGATATTTCCTACAATGGTGTTATAGACATACTTCAGTTTGTTTTTATGGCTTCATATAGAAGATATGTACAAGTTCTATCACACCAATGAGATCAATTTATATAACTTTATATTAGAACTGAATACTAGGCTCCAACTCATAGTAGTATTTATGGCTGAAAAACAATATAAATATATTAAGAAAGCAATGTATTCACAAGTGCAATACATATAAAATAAACTGATTCTAAGTAGTCAAAATTTTTCTAGAGAACTTTTTAAATGGTCATAAAATATCCAGTAACTTCATATAACAAAATGTGATTATGGCTCACTATGCATTTTGGTCTCATATTTTTTTATTCTCTTTATATACTTTGAATAAAATAGAGAAGAGACGACTTTAATTAATAAAATAATGCCCAAGAATTAAAAAAATGGACAAAATTTTGATCCATCTTATCTGCTGTTCTTTTTATGTAAAGGGACATATGAAACAGCCAAACAAAATACTGGACCAAAGGAAAAAAAAAAGATGAAGTATTTTTCTTTATATTTTTGTGATATTCCAATTTTCTTATAATCAGTAGAAGTTATTTTAGTAATTTAAATTTAATTTTAATACAAATAAGATCTCCCAAAAAGCTCTCTCCTAGAAAAGATATATTAATGTAATTTCCTATTTCTGTCCTAAAATTCTACCTATCACTTTAATTTTTGGTATTATTTATTAAAGTGTGCTTTATCTCTTGGGCCTCTTTCTCTTTATTTCCTTCCCTTCTCTTTTCTCTGTTTCTCACTCTCATTTGGCTTTTGCTATAAAACAATTTCCTTAAATTTTAATCTTCACATCATGAAGAAAGGGTAAGGGAAAAAAAAAGAAAAAAAAACTGCAACAATATGCCTCAGGCAAAGGTTTTTTCTTTAATGATTGGAATTCTTTGATGTGTTAGGAAATTACTATTTAGGACTATGTAAGTATACTATATTCCAAAGTAAAGAAATCATTAATAATAAAATACTAAAAAGGAACAGTTATATTACAAAATAAATCTACCAGGCTTACAAAGAAAACAAATTTGCAACAGCCACCTGCTGTGGAGATGAGGCAGTAATCTCAACAGCAGGAAATAAAAGGGAAGAGAGGAGAAAAATACAAAAGCACAGACATTAAAAAAGTAATTAAAACACTTATCTCCATCGACATACATAGCGAAAAAAACCCTCAACCAACCACCTAAAAACATACTCTATTGAACTGCACAGCAGGAAATAGAATTAAAGCTGCCACCATAGACACACATTCTGTAGAAGGGAGAAGACCCCTTTAAAAATGTAATCTCCGAAGTATTACTAATGTGTTAATCACCAGTAAAGGTACTGCACATTCATTGTATTGTATTAGTTACTCTCTCAAAGGTATTTATAAAAATTGTACTTCTACAGTTTTTTTAATTCAAATAAATTCTTAAGTACAGGCACTGGTAGCCTCTTTATTTATAATTGTTCTAGTCAATTTACAACTATATTGTTGAGGCCAACGTATTGTGTCTTGAAAACTTTGATAATTTCTAATATAACATGCATGCATTTAGATTATGCAGTTAAACTGTTTCCTTTAAAGCCAAACAAATCGTTGCTATATTACCAGAATAAAAGGAGGTGAAGCATAATGCAAGAGCTAGGGTCATGGATTAAAGCTGAAATGAAAACTAAGAATCATTTTGAGTTACCCAAGTATGCTCTGGCCTTCAGAGCTCTGCAAAGTGAAACAATGCAAGCCTGAGGAAGCAAGTGGCAGGCTTTAAAATAAAGACCACACACTAAATGTGCTTGATGACTCAGCCACTGGAACGCGGATTTTGGGTCTGTGCAATTCTCTCCAGGCAGGTCTGTGAAACAACGGAGAACTGCTTGGGTCCAAAGAGAAGACCTCGAATGGATTCCTCATCCTGTAATTTATCAGCTATTAAGTCTAAATTTATGCCCAAGTTGTTAAACCACTGCTTTTGGCCTCTAAAATGAGAAGAATTACAAAAATATATTTCTTGGGGCACCTGGGTGGCTCAGTTGATTGAGCGACTGCCTTCAGCTCAGGTCATGATCCCGGAGACCTGGGATCAAGCCCCGCATCGGGCTACCTGCTCGGCGGGAAGCCTGCTTCTCCCTCTGTCACTCCCCCTGCTTGTGTTCCCCTCTCTAGCTGTGTTTCTCTCTGTCATTTAAATAAAGAAAATCTTTTTAAAAAAATGTATTTCTTTATAGAACTATTATATGGACAAATAAGCATAGATAGCTCTATATTACTGAAACTTACTACAAATAGAAAATGCAATTCACAATCACACATATTGGTTCTACTACTATATAATTCTTCTATCTTGCAATGATACTCACACCTCAGAGTCAATTCACTTTAACTGTGCATTTTCGTCCTATACACAAGTAAAGCATTTCTGTGTAGATTTACTTATCCTACTCTGAATCACTACTGTAATTCTTTAAATTTTGCAAGAAAATGCTTATCTCAATACATCTTTTTCAAGAAATGTGTGTGATGTAAGAAAAATTTAAATTATTTCCATCCTTAAATATACTTATACTGTATTTAGTATTTCTAACATGTTGCTGAGTAAGAGTCTCAAAATTAGAATACTTTTCTAGGAATTCAGGAAATTCCATAAAGTAATTACTCTCCAAAAGACATTCCTGGTGGATAGAAATAGCCAATCATTTAAGAAACACGTGGCTGACTTAAACCTTAGTTTGTTCATCCACAAAATAGGGAGATAATCTAGAAATGGAGTTCTGAACATTGCCGAGTTTCTCAAGAAAACCAAGACAATCAAAAAGTACATTTTTGTATATACATTATAGGGGAGGAAGAATTTTTCCTTTACCTATCTAGTTCTTCTAACTGGCCTGTCACTAAACTGACATAAGACAGATTAACAGGAGAAAAACAAACTTGATCACATACATACAGGAACCCCTCCCCCCCAGAAGAATTTGAAACCCACAGGAAGTCAAGCAATTGAGCTTATAAGCCATCCTGAGCTAACTGTGAAGGGAACAGGGGTCTGAGACTTCAATGGAGAGAAAAACAATTTTACAGGAAGTTGGGAAGATCAAATCTTTAGTAAAAAAAAGTTTGCCATGTCCTATCATATAGAGACAATGGGACACAGAGAGGAATTTGACCTCCAAATCCTGCCAAATTCCCCCCATGGGCTAGCCAATATTCTTTGTAGTTATTTCTGGTGATAGTTCTCTTTTTGGACTAGGCCCTCTAATTTACTTTAGATAGTTAAGTAGGAAATAAAAGCTCTTCCTGAGTTTTTTGGGCCTTGCCTGATTTCAGTGCAAAGTAATCCACATCCCAAAGTGACATTTTACGGAGGCCCATTCTGAGCCCTTTCAATATCATTTTACTGTGTATGCGTGCAAAGGGCTATACCTTTCACTACATTCTCTAAGTGACTCAAAAGTAGTTAAAGAATCGATTCACCAGGATTAAATCAATTACACTGTACTCTTTATCCAAATGTCATTCCAAATGCCCAGAGTATGGCTGTAAATGCCAAAATGCAATATAATTATCCATACTCAACAATCACTATACACCATGAATGAATACCACTGTATAGGAGAATCTGTATATATGTTAGGCCTGATGTGAGAGAAAGTAATGGTTTTGACAGAAAAGATAACTATGTTCATATCATTACTCCTTTAAGCATTAGCTATGTAACCTTGAATCATCACATTTACTTTAAGTCTCAATTTCCTTATCTATAAAGCCTGCCTTATGGGGAGATTAGTTGAGATAGGATATCTCAATAATACGGTAATTGCTCAGAACAGTGACTGGCATATGGAAAATGCTAATAAATAAAATGGATTTTATGTATTTTAAACTTTAAAATCCTATTACTTTTATACTTGTACCCTCCTTGATGTTTTTCTTCCTTGATACTTAACATAATTCTAATATACAACACCATTAACAATCATAACCACAATAAGACTACACATAAAATTTGAAACTTAGTGCCAACTGAAATTTCTTAAATATTGGTAACCAATGACATAAAATGTGGCAGGTTCAATATATACTTGCTGAATATCTAGTTCTGAAATTTTTGTTACATAAAAAAGCAAAGTAAACATATGGGTTCTTATGGTCAATTTTTAGATTTGGATACCAGTTGTGATTTTTAGTTGTGATTGAGATTAATTTGAAACAGAAATCTTAGATATTACATTTAACTACTTATTCATTAATATTTATTGAATGCCTAGTATGTGCTAGTTAACATACTAAGTGCTAGGTATACTACGATGAACACTTTCCAATATAATGGGAGAATAACATGTAATCAGAAACTTAGAATAAAGCAAGATAAGTGCTATGAAAGAGAGATACAGGGATAGGTGCACAGGAGCACATATGAAGCACATTTCACCTGGACTGGAGACAAGGATGCTCAAGCTGAGTCTTGAAAGACAGACATTTCCAGTGGTTAAAAAAAAAGAGGGAGGGTAATAAAGAGTGGCATATACAAAGACATAAAGAGGTAAGATGTCCATTTGACTAGACTAGGGATCAGGGGAGAAGATAGGAAGAGACAGGGAAGGGCAAATTTTAAAATCTGACAGATAGTTATAACTTAGACCATGAAGGACCATGCATGTCACATGAAGGAATTTGGATTTTATGTTGAGAACATACTGCAAGGAAATTATATAATCAGCTTTGTATATCAATGTGTGGAACTGATTTAAATGTAGTGAGAATGATGGGAGTAGAGCATGTAAGGGACATTGAATAAATCTCAATAAGAAAAGAACACCTGTATCCTCAACCTGGATTGCTAGTAACCTCCATTAGCATGGCATTCCAGGGAGGGTCTATAACTTCAGTATAAATACAGCTTACCTCCAAGAGCAAGAATTACACTCATATATAAGCAATTTAAATTATGGTATTTATATTAGTACAAATATGGAGATAATGAGAAATAAAATGTAAATTTTGAATGAAATTTTAATACTTCAAAGAAAATCTGTATATGGCATTTGAAAATATGACTGGATTCCCTAGAGGTATGTTTTTACTCTGTTCTTCTATTACACTAATTTCAAAGGGAACAGAAGAGGACTCACTGAAATACTGACAGTGGGGATACAGGAGAATAAAAACATACCCCAGACATATTTAGGAGTTAACTTCATAGACTTTGGTCCCTAGTAGTTTCAGGGAATAGAGGGAAAGAGGGGGGAAAGTTAGGTCTTAATTTTCTATTTTGGTGGGTTCCTCAAGAGTGGTGTGTTTGACTAACCCAGGACAGTAGAGGGGGAACAGGTCTTAGGGGAGCAATGTTGTTCCGTTTGGATATATGTAATGGAGAGTGGGGCATCCAAGACAGTTGTCCTCTAAGTAACAGCTTCGTGCCTGAAGCTCGTGGGAGAAATGTGATCTGGACAAAGAGATTTGAAAATTATGAGCAAAAAGATTGCACTAGAAGTCATGAATGCTAATGAGCTAATCCTAGAGTGAGTGTATACAGTAAACAGAGCCCTAGATAACATAACCAACAATTAGAGAAGGAAAGAGGAAGAAAAACCCAAATAGATTGAAGACAGATCAATCAGGTAAAAGATCCGGGAGAAAGTGGTATACTGGAAGCCAGGAAAAGAGAGGCATGAGTTCAAACTTGCTTGTCTACAGAATACATACAATTTTTAAAAATTATCTAGTATATAAAAATATACACTACAAAGCACAAAGAAACAGGTATACAAAAGAGTATTTTTTTTAATTTGAGGACTCATTCTTGAATTTTAAGTATAATACAAGGCTACTGATCTACAACGAATTTTAGAAATAATATAACTAAAGGAGATTTATTTATTTTTATTTTTTTAAAAGATTTTATTTATTTATTTGACAAAGAGAAACACAACTAGAGAGGGAACACAAGCAGAGGGACTGAAAGAGGGAGAAGCAGGCTTCCCACCGAACAGGAAGCCCTATGTGGGGCTCGATCCAGGGTCTCCAGGATCATGACCTGAGCCAAAAGTAGTTGCTTAACCAACTGAGCCATCCAGGCGCCCCAACTAAAGGAGATTTATTGAGAAGGAATGTAAAATAGAACAAAAACAACAAAATACAAATACATATATTGCAACTATGAGAATCAATTTAATTAAACTAGGCAAATCAGAAGAGGCAACAGGATAAATCCTATGCTGATACTCACACTGCAAAATATTCTAGGGGTAATGAGCCAACGTATGGGAAGAGAGATTTTGCTAGAGGAGGAATATACCACATGTCTTCCTAGGAATCAGTATTTATGGAGAATATATTCACAATAGAGTATTTTCAAGAAGAAAGAATTAGTCAATAATGTCAACTCTACCTTAATTAAGTTGTGACTGGCTAATACAAAATAGATATAACCTATCTTATATAATATTTAGTTAAAACCAATTTTTAGAAGGGCTACTCTGAAAACTAAAGCTTTGGATTAGGAGGTGTTGATCTGCCTCTACTGGGTTTGGAAATTCTGAAAAAGTGCACATTCATGTGGGTTCACCCTGCAATAAGTTTTCTGAACTCTGAGGCAAAACTGAATACTCCCAGGCAGGAGAAATGTGTGTCCAAGATAGAATATGTAGGTTTGCTCTCAATTCCCTCCTCTACTAGCTAAGTGATATATAGCAAATCAGCCTACCTCTCTATGCCTTGGTTTCCTCTTCTATAAAATTAAGCTTTTAGCACCACCTCCTCTGAGCTGTTGCAAGGACTCTTAAATCATAAGTGTTATATAGACATGAGAAATTTAATTAATAATAATTAAAATTATTTTCATTATAATTGGAGCCCATTACATAGGCAAATGGCCTCATCTCTTTTCCTATTACTAGATAAAGAAACTAGTAGCACCAGATGGTGGATTAATAAGGGAGATCAAACTGAGACTCTTGTTGCTCTTTGGAAATTACTTAAATTCCCTACGAACTATATACTACATACAGATTCAAAAAGTAAATTATAATCAAAAACACCTATAGTACTCTAACCATAGTATATATAGCACGTATATTGACAGTATCAATAAAAACTTCACACTTTAAAAAAATCAACAAAAATTTTTAAAAATTTTAAAAAAATTGGATTTGGAGTGCCTGTGTACTCAGTTGGATAAGTATCTGACTCTTGGTCTCAGCTTGGGTCTCAATTTCTGGGTCCTGAGTTTGAGCCCCACATTGGGCTCCATGCTGGGTGTGGAGCCAACTTAAGAAAAAAATAATCAACAAAAAAATTAATGAATTCTATCCTAAACACCTTTGGTTTAATGACAGTAGTCAATGCTTTGTGTATTTATATACACATTCTCTCTCTCTCTCTATATATATGTGCACACCATACATATATAAAAATATATAAATATGATACATATGATATATATAATATCATAAATATTATATATATTTCTGTTTCTGAACAAATGATTTCTATTCCAATGCATGGTTTTAGGACCATTTCTTATAACTGTAATTATTTTCATATTTTTTAAAGCAATATTCTGATGCTAAGCTGTTAAGAGTTCTGCTTCTTAGAAGATAGTACATGTAAAGCCAGTATCAATAATTTAATCTAGTCCAGTAAGTTTTACACTGTAGCCCGAATGGACTCTTTCATAACCTTAACTTGCTATCTTGCCAATGTGTTTTACAGATTATAAAGAAAAAGAGAGAATGTATTTTAGAAGATCTTTCTACCACCAACTGTCTTAATTGCAGGGTCAGTAATAATAAAATTTTTAAAATATTTTATTTATTTATTTGAGAGAGAGAGTGAGAGTGAGTGAGAGAGAGAGAGCATGACAGGGGAGAAAGTCAGAGGGAGAAGCAGACTCCCCACGTTGCTGAGAGTCCAATGTGGGACTCAATCCCGGGACTCCAGGATCATGACCTGAGCTGAAGGCAGTGGCTTAACCAGCTCAGCCACCCAGGCGCCCCAATAATATCTTAAGAGTTTACATTTGTAAAGTGTTTTATTACTTAAAAATATTTCTTGTATATTTGAGCCTCATGATAACTCCATCAGCTAGACACCTTTAAGACCATTTAAAGATAAGCAAACTGAGGTTAAAGGCAGTAAAATAAGTTTTCTAAAATCTCATAGCTAGTAAGTGCTAACTTAATCAATAAAAACTCTTAAATACAGTGTTTCTTCCATCATTACACAAAATATATATTCGGGCTAGCATATCATCTTTATTATTAGAGAAAACTAAGAGAAGTGAACCTAGTCTTTGAAAATTTAGCATACAATAATCTGAGGCACCTTTAATTTTCTGAATGTTAATACAGTAGTTTTATTCACCAGAAAGAAAAAAAGTTATTAGGTAATTATTCACATATCATCCCACCTACACTACAGTTTCAAATGGTTTTAGGTAAACTATGCCTACTTAAATTTAAATGGTATCTGTAAAAGGATCTTCTAAGCACTATTCATTTGTTTAAAGCACAGATCTACAATGACAAACCTATCATCAATTCATTTTGGTGAAAGGGTAATAATTAAAGCTTTATTTTCATTCTTTCATTGGAAGCCATTTGACCTATGTTAAATCAACTCTCAAATTTCCATTCATTATTTCTACACGAAGGACTTTGCCAGCTCAAAAAGTATAAATCTTCATTTGTCAAATTTAAACTATACCTGTCCCAGTTGCTATCAGGGTTCATAGCTCTTATCCCCTAAAAGCAGCAAAATATTGTCAAGTCACACAGCCTCCCCACAGCCTCAGATGACCCCTGAAATCAATAATATTTGTAACGTGTAAGTGCACGGTTAAGGAGAACAGAAGGCAAGCGCTGTCCTCGTTAACCACATTGAGCTGTGATACTACAGCTGACTCCCTTGTGTGGCCTGTGATCAATTTTAATCTCCTGACCAAGAATAAAAGAATGCAGACTCCTGATTCTGGATTCATCTTGAAAGGAGATTATAGATTTGTATGTCTGCAGTGGGAATGAAAGATTTAATTCAACTGGCATTCCAGGAAAGGATACATCTAAACTATCATTCCTCTTCATTACCCTCACTGTTCTCAGGGTCTTCTATTGACAGAATGAAATACTGAAAAATGTGTACACAATGGGTTAAAAAGAAAAGCTATCTCTGAGGGCATACAATCAACTGACTACAAGAGAGAGACTCCATAGTGGTTTGTTTTATTGCTATATGATTTAAGGTGAAGTCACGTTCTCCATCTCAAATTTCTTTGTAAAGATTGTAATTTTGTGCCCAGCATCTTTATGTGAGAACCTTTATTTGTAAGCAATTAAAAGAATGTATCACTTACTAAAATCATGATTAGTTCTTTCCAAACCAGATATCCACGTATACTGGCACAGTTGGTGGTGGGGGGGGGGGGGCACTTAAAAATGCAAACTGAGTTTGATGTGAGAAAGAGAAAACACACCAGTTTAAGCATTAGCTTTGTATCTCTATACTATACACATTTTCTTCCCCTCCCCCTCCCTCCTTCTCCCTCTGTCTCTGTATATATATATATGATAATGTGTGTGTGTATATATATGTGATAATCATTTATAGTGAAATGCAGATATACTCTTATTTTTCTATAAAGATAAAAAGATGCATTGTTAAAAAACAAATGAATAGGAGGTGGTTCTAGGGATTTAAATAAAATACATATAACTGTAATTTGAAAATTGTATAATTATTACAAAATAGCTTTTTCAGTACATCAGACAAAATTTCCCATTCTGCTTCATCACCACCATCATTGCAGCAAATAGTTTTTGAGCTTTTACAATGCATCATATACAGTGATAAACTGGTGGCAAAGTCATGGACTCCAGAACCATAGCCTAAATTCCTCACTTTGCTATTTTCCAGCTATATGACCTTGAGCACATTAATTAACCATCTTTTCCACAGGCCCTCATCTATAAAACAGATATAAGGTAATTAATAGCACCCAGCTTACTGGGGCTTTTGTAGTGAGGAAATGAGAGAATATATAGGAAAGCGCAGAAATGTTTATGGTATTTAATATGCACTGCACTAGTGTCAGCTCTAGTAAAATGTATTCTACTTCACTTATTCATTCAACTGTAAGTATTAAGTGCTCTCTCTGTTGCAAGGTCTATGCTAGGAAACAAAGATGAGTAGGATACTCAACAATATGATGTTGACAACTTGTTTAACTTTTGGGGATTAGCCTTCTTAATTGCAAAATTAAAATACTACTATTTGTCTCAGAAGACTAATGTGAAGGTCAAATGAAATTATGTGGAGTGCCAATCATAATGGCAGCTACGTATAAGGGTGGGTCAGTAAATGCTTACTAAATGAAGGAACAGAGAACTGGATGGATGGAGGGATGCATGGATGGAAGAATAAATGCTGTGCTTCAGGTCAGAGAAAAAAGAAGAGTGAATCAATCAGGCATCAGCTCAGAGCACACATTTATAAGTAAAAGTAGACTAAAAAAAATTGAAAAGCAACAGATAACTTGAGGTTTTACATGAACTCTTGGCGAAAAGTACATTTGTCTTGTTTCTTCCAACACCGAAATCAACATCCAGTGAAAATGTAAAACATAGATATATTCCTTTCATAGGAGTTGTCTTGTCTGTTTATTAATTGTGTGATAGATTCACAATTTGAAAAGCCCAAATTTGGGAGTGGTAGTCAAAGGATATTCTAAAACCAATAGAGCAGAGTATGGTTTATCATTTGATTCTTAAATATTTAATGTAGGCTATGAAAATGTGATTGATTTTAAAAGTGATTTTTCTGATTTTTCAGAAAAAGAAAGCAAGAAAACATAGAGATGTGAATCATTTTGACATTTTTATTTTAAGAACAATGACTGCCTCTGCCAACAGAAGTGAATTAAAAATGGAATCTGTTTCTCTGTGTATTTTGGTAATGGAAATTTATATTGTTCTGTCTCTTAAAATTAATACCAATCAAATAGTTAAAACACATATATTTATTTGAAAACATAATAACATTTAAACCTATCCAGTGTGCCAATCCAATCTAATATTATTCTATTTACACTCAAAGTTGATCAGTTTTAATGAGCTGTTCTGTGAGGGTAAGACTACCAGCCATTCATTTTTTTTCCCATAGGTAAAGCCATACTTAATTTAGAGGTATAATGAAGAAGAAACCAAGACTGTGCCAACATCCTAAATGGTAAAGAAATGGGTGAATATCAGACCTAGTCAAGTGGTGAGGAGAAGGATAAATCTAATTACTGTGTTCAAGGAAAAGACACCTAGAGCCAAGTGGAAGAACATGAGATTCAGAGTCCAGAACTGGCACAGATCAACACAGGGGTAGGAAAGAGGGAGAGAGACTGGAATTCAGAGCAAAATAGAACTCTTTTTCTTGATCACTGACTGGTTCAAAGAAGCTTTTATGGAACTAAAAACAGGGTTTTTTTAGATATCTTAAAAGTACTATACTATCTGACAAAAAAAAAAAAACATTATGAATTTACTATTGTAAATGCCTACTGACACATGTAAAACTTTGGGAGACCCAACTCATGTGTTAACTGAGGACAAACTTTGCATATGTGTGTGTACATATATAGTATATGCACACATTCACCAATTTAACTACAGGTACATAAGTAAGATCTATACATAACCATATATCTGTATATGTATGTGTATATTTTATTTGTTAATAATAAACTAGTGTGCCTTTATGAAAAAGTAAGACAACTGACTTATATGGGAACCTTTAAAGTGCTCAAAAACCACTCAGAAGATCAGCAGATACAACTGTCATATACAATGGTCTCTTGCCTTTCCAACTTTTATCTCCCACTCTTTCTTAACTTGCTTTTAGAATGGAAATCACTAAGAATCCACTGGCTGCCATTATCCAAAGTGAATATATCCAGCTAAATGAGGATAAGCCAACCACCATGCCAGGCTAAGTTTTATTCAAATAATCAAGTCATTTACCACCAAGTCACTTATAGCTGATGTCACTCCTGGGATCCAGCCAAATTAAAGTTAACATGAGGATAAGAGGCCAGGAGATATTTTCGAAGCTAACATGGCAACCAAGATAGGGTTGGGTGGAATGGATTGGGGGTGAGAGTAACAGAGAAATGAAAAGACAGAGAAATATTATCCCTTTCCTCTTTTCAAAATATATAATAAAATCTCAGAATGCATGTATTATTCACTGAATCCCTAATCACCCCTTCCAATAAATACAAGTAAATATTCCCAGAGCTTTTTTTTTTTTTTTTTGAGATTTTATTTATTTATTTGACAGAGAGAGTGAGAGAACGCAAGCAAGGAGGACAGCAGAGAGAGATGGAGAAGCAAGTCCCCACCAAGCAGGGAGCCTAATGTGGGGCTCGATCCCAGGACCCGGGATCATGAGGTGAGCTGAAGGCAGAGGCTTAACCATCTGAGCCACCAGGGTGCCCCACCACCAGAGCTTTATTGTTAAGATGACTTTCTGACTAAGATGACTTTCTGACTTTCTGAAGAAGCATGAATGACTTACCTTTTATTTGGGTCATCATGCCAAATATTTAGAGTATATACCGTCTCCACAAATCTATCCCTGAAATCTGCACATATAGTAAGTGGTAAAACAAGCAGAAAGGGTAACGCAGACCAGTTTAATTCAGTGTTGCGTTGTTCGAGTTCAGCATATTAATGCAATATGATATTATCTCCTCAGAGTTTCATTTCACATGATAAAAGAAACAAGAAGCATCTGATCAATAAACAGAAAATCAAGTTATATGTTCCCGCTAGGTTTCTCTAACAAGGATTAATCTCAGAAATGTTGGTGCATGCCTAATGCTGTGGCTTTTAATCCTCTCACACCAGTGGGTCTAAAATACTCGCTATTAGCACTAATGTAAAAAGAATTAATACTTTACATACGGCTATCCACTCTACTCAAATGAAGGGGTTAATGGTAAAATAAGCCTTTAAGGATGTAAATGATTCCTCCCATGTGGCTGGAAAATAGCTCAAGTGTTTTTCATTTGAAATTATTAACATATAGAAACATTATTATCTCTGTGGTTAATATGCACCTCACTGAAAATTTCATGGTCTACAAAAATTAAGGAAAGTAGCAACCTTAATGAAGTTATAAAATGTATATCATTTATTAAGCAGCAAATTATATCTTTAATTTTGGCTTTAATATATCTTTAATTTTAGCTTTTCTGATTATATGAAAAACATCTTCCAAAACCGCAGGACAAATCACACCATGCCAATAGGGTTATTTTCTTCTACCCGCTACCATACACCCACCCTCAGTGCTCAACAAGGTTGCAATTAACCTCAAGCTTCCTTTCTATAAGCATGTACTTCTCCGAAATATGGAAACAATCAGGGGCAAGACAACACTATATGAATGTTTTCCCATTAAGAGTCTCGTATCTAATTTTGACACATTCTTATTGATTAATGTAGAGTATTGAACAATCTAGTGAATATTATGAAACAAGAGTCCCATGCTACTTGAAAATGTGAAATGTTAAAATCAAAAGGTTGAAGCCAAGTTAGGCAGACATTTTTCTTCCCTCTCTCCCCCTCCTTTTTTCTCCCCTTCCTTTGATTCCTCCCTGCTTTTGACAAATATTTATTAAGTAGCTGGATATGATAGGCACTGTTCTCTTGTGGGAAAAATTCTCTAAATTTGTTTAAATAGTGTACTAATGTAACATATATAGTTTATTTGCACAATCAAAGTATAATTTCAGTTGTCAGTAATTTAAGTCTAAAAACTCTCTTTCCTGAGAAAAAATTATTTTATGTCTTGGTAATTCAAGGGGACAAACTCCTGTTTCAGTGTGCTCAGAGAAATCAATCGTACCTCTCTGAAAATGGTTAGGAAAGAGTAGGCATGTCACTAAAATCTTGGGTAGATATTTTATCATTATTCATCTTCTGTTAACATAATGCTCATCACCTGTTTTACATAAACTATTAGATAGCTTCAATCACAAAAAGGTAGATAGCATTTAGGTGCTATATTTAGCAATTTGGATTATAAACCATTTCTCATTAAATAATCTAAGATAAATATGATCAATGTTTTTCACTATGTAGCAGGCTAAGGTAAGGGATGAGAAAGGAGTAAAGAACAGAGGAGGAGAAATGATGATTTGTGTTGATGAGACTGTCCAAAACATCTGTTTCTATTGCTTAATTGCCAATATATGTCTAAATATGTCCATTTATCTAATATATATCTACTAATTAAAATTACAACTAGAACGAGGGTATGAATATAAACATAGATAATGAATGAATTTTATGCACAAAAGACATGATACTTAAACATCTGCCTTTGGCTTGGGTGGTGAAACCTGGGGTCCTGGGATGGAGTCCTGCATGGGGCTCCCTGCTCAGTGGGGAGTCTGCTGCTTTCTCTCTCTCTTTGCCACCCCCACCCTGGCTCATGCTTTCCCTCTCTCAAATAAATAGAATCTTTTTAAAAAAAGACATGATACAGAAATATGATAAGTAATAATGGGTATCATTACATGTCAATAAAGACCACTACTAAGTAAAGGAAAAAGTATAGAAAGAGAAAGAACCTGAATTCCTTGAACATACAGAGTATATCACAGACCCAGGAACTACCAACACCATGAAAGGTTAGCTACACTCTATTATCTTTATATACATACAACATTACAATTTTCTTTGAATTTTAGTTACTAGATCATCCTTTTTTTTCTGTCTGTCTCATGAAGAGCCAGAAAGGGCCAGACCTTACTTATAATCCCAGAGGTATCTCTCATGGGGCTGATACTAGAATAATAGATAAATGGAAATTTTATACCCACATAGTTCCACTCATGGTACTGAAATACAGTGATTTAAAACTTGTGTTTTTAAATGAGCCAAATCTTTAAGGTTGATTCAAAATTTTTTAAGAAGTTTTTTAACATGATGCATCACACAAGAAACAGATTTCACACTGGGATAAGTCCAGGAGATTTTATTTACAAAAAACAAAAGCAAAAACAAAAACAAAAACAAAAAAACAAAGGGTGGATAAGGTGCTAAGGAATTACAAGGGATAGATAATTGGTGCTAGAAGAATTAATCTAAGATCAGTGTTTCTGTCAGATAATCTAAGTATGTCTATTCTATGTTTTCAGCAGCTCAGGAGGCACTATAGTAGATATTATAGTAAATTACACTTGAACACAGTATAGTGATTTCCCCTGTAAGTCTGACAGACTAAATCAATCATAGAAACTCGCCCTTGTAAGTTCCTATGATAAGAGAACTAGGAGCAACTTTTGTTCTAATATTAAGTCTTTGGCTCTGGTTCCTGAAACCCTTGTAATTTCCTCAGTTCTAGAAGTGTCTTTTGTTCTAATGAGATAACTCTGGGTGGTCTCCTGGATGCGGGCTGGTCACCAGAAAGTCTAGGCCATGATTAGAAGTTTGGAATTTTCTGCCTTTCTCTCCATTCTCTTGAGAAGGAAGAAAGGCTAAAAATTGAGTTAATGATCCATCATGCCTGCATGATAAAGTCTCCAGTAAAATCCCAAAGGTACAGGGTTCAGAGAGCTTCCAGATAGGTGACCACATCCACATACCAGGATGGTAATATATCTCAACTCCATAGGGATTAAAGCTCCTGCACTTGGAACCCTCTCAGACATTGTAGCAAATTAATCAAACCTGAGAAGGTACTGGTGGGAAAATCCGATTTGTAGATAAGTCCTACAGAAGTTGTAGGTAACAAGCTGGGGACCTACTACTTGAAACTGGCATCTGAAGTAGGGTGGAAACAGTCTTATGGGCCCGAGTCCTTAACCTGTGAGATGTGACACTATCTCCAGGTGGATAACTCATAACCGAGTTAAATCATATGACCACCGGCTGACGTTGCAGAGACATCCTTGGTATGTGGGAAAAAAACCCACATGTTTGGTACCAGAAGTATTGTGTTTGTGTGAGTAGTAAAGGAAATACATAGGAGAAACAGAGGAGGTGGAAAACTCGGTTTTTCCCTACAAAGGAGGGTAAGACTGACGGTTTCTCCAATAGAGAGGCCTAGAAAAAAAAATATTTTTAGCTAGTAAAATCTAGTTAGTGGCAAAACTAATACTTGGAGGGCACCTGGGTGGCTCAGTGGGTTAAAGCCTCTGCCTTCGGCTCAGGTCATGATCTCAGGGTCCTGGGATCAAGGCCTGCACTGGGCTCTCTGCTCAGCGGGGAGCCTGCTTCCTCCTCTTTCTCTGCCTGCCTCTCTGCCTACTTGTGACCTTTCTGTCAAATAAATAAATAAAATCTTAAAAAAACTCAAACTAACTAATACCTGGAGACCTTCTAATTCAGACACCCATGCCCTTTCCACAATCAGAGCTGTCTTATTTCTACCTTATTTATTCTTTTATTAGATTCCCAGAACTCATTCATCTTATAATTGAAGGTCTCTACTCTTTGATCAACACTTCTCCATTTCCCCCATCCCTGAGTCCCTACTAACGATCATTCTACTCTCTGGTTATATGAGTTCAATTTTTTTGGATACCATATACAAATGAGACCTGACTTAGAGCCGTCCGACTTAGGGTTTTTCTACTTTGTGACAGTCCAAAGTGATATGACTTCAGTAGAAACTGACTTCAAATTTTGAATTTTGATTTTTTTTTCTAGGCTAGCAGTATGCTGTGTTCTTTTTATGGCTGAATAGTATTCTATATATAATATATATCCATAGCTACAAATATATATATATATATATATATATATATATATATATATATATATATATATATATATATAAAATGTGTTCTTTAGTAATCCTTGTATTCCACTAATGAGAATATAAATTGTTACAGCCATTATGGAAAACAATATGGTGTTTCTTTAAAAAAAAAAAAAGAACTACTACATTATCCAGCAATCCCATTCCTAGATATATATCCAAAGGAAATGATATCAGTATCATGAAGAGATACTCCTATATTCATTGTAGCATTGTTCATAATAGACAAGATATGGAAACAATCTAAGTGTCCATTAATGAATAAATGGCTAAAATTTCAGGTTTCTAAAAATATAGAGCCATTTCTAATTTTTCATATATGCCTAAATTAGTTTAGACTGATAAGGTCTGAAACATTATTTGAATATTGCTGCTTACCATGATTCAAGTTAACACACATTTAGAGATTTATATTACTGCTTTGGTGGATTAAAAAAATATGACTAAGCCATGATTTCTGTTATTCTTTTTCAAATAAATCCATATATCCAAACATCTAAAACCTTACTGAACATTTCCCACCAGTTGGAAACACATCATTCAACATGTCCAAAATTTTATCCATTATCTTCCTTTCCAAATGTACTCTTAATCTCACATTCACTATTTATGAACAGTAAGATTATCATTCATTCAAAATATATTTATACAGCATCTACTATGAGCCAGATACTATGCTGAAAGCTGAGACTCTATAGTAACCAATGTTGAACTGAATTCAGGCCTCATGTATGAAAAAAAATGTAGTGTAACATATACACCGACTATATAGCTTATAAATACATAGCAAACTAGGAATCATCCATCTACACATCTCCCTCTTCATCAAAACTCATTTCTATTAAATCACAAAATTATCTTTTCACTTAATAATTTCTGAGGTTAACATTCTCAACTCCAGTTAAACCCTTATTATTTCTACCCTGGTTGACAGGAATACCCTCCCAAATTGACCATCCTGCTTCTGGAATATCTGGAATCATTCCTCCACCATACCAGCAGAGAAATTTTTCTGAAATGGAGAACTCACCATTGTCACTGATCAGGGACACCCCAGTGTTTAACTCCTTAACATTGAATATAGGGCTCTTTGTTATGTGAACTCAAGTTTTATTTCTCTCATTCCTTTAACCTGTAAACTTCACTTCTGATAGACCAATTTGAATCTCATTGTATAGTGCCCTAAATACTGCATTCCCTCTCATTTTTCCATGCATTACTGATTCCCTCTGACTGGAATGGTTCTCCTTTCTCCTTTGCCTGGCTGTCTGAACTTGTCCTTAAGAAGCAAATGATAACTCAACTCCTCTGAGAAGATTTACAGACCAGTGCCCCCTCTACCCCAAACTGAAATATCAGATTCCTCATCTGTATTTCCCCCATTATTATTATTATAACCAGTGTTTCAGTCTATTGGTCTTTATACTCCACTCTAATTAACTTTTTATTTTTTGTCTGTAAATTCTTTAAGCCAAGTCCCTGCTCTGTTCTTCTCTGTATCCTTTCTGCCTAATGCATGGTAGTTATTCAATCAATAGTACGCTGAGGAAGAAATAGTAAATTTAGCTTTTCATCCATTTTCCAATTTTTCTCAGCATCATAAAAGAAAGGTTCCTACATATGTGAATGAATCACCTTTTTTTTTTCTTTTTAATATCCAAGGATCAAAATGTAATTTTAGGATAATGAGATTGAAAATTATACAAAGAAGAAAATTCTTATTAAAAATATTATCCTTAGAGACAGGACAGGATTACCATGGACAATGCAGAGACGATGGCTACTTACCTATTATTCATTTGCTTATTCATACAGATTACATGAATGTTGTCCCAAAGTCAAAATTTCCAAGCCTGGCAATATTATAAATCTATGAGTCACAAATATTAATAACTATATCTACCCATATATCAGCTCAAATTATTTGTATGCTTAGTTAACTGAAGAGAAGACACAGTTAGTAGGTAACCAGTTCATACAAAAAAAGAAAAAATATATATACTAGACAAATGATTTGTACAATATTAAACAATAATTACAATATTTCATTTCAATATTTAATGCTATGGACAAAGAGAAAGCCCAGAGAATGAATATTCTACTGTTGCATTAAAATTCCCGAGTTTATTAAAGCACAGATTTATTTTAAAGTTAAGGCTATGAAAATATTTTTTTCTTCTTTCTCTCTCTCCTCTTTCTTCCTTCCTATTCTTTCCCTCCTTTCCTCCCTTTCTTTTCCTTCCTTCCTTCCTTCCTTCCTTCCTTCCTTCCTTCCTTCCTTCCTTCCTTCCTTTCCTTTTCTTTGATTACTACATAAAAAAGGTCTGATAACTACATAAAAAAGGCAAATGGGCAAGTACATAGAAAAAGAATTTTTGAAATGGTACAGGTGACTTTTTGAATCTGTCACTTGAATAGTAGAAAGTCATTACCCTGCTCTACTTTTTATCCCATTTTACTGACAAGGAAATTAAAGCATTATCTTAATATTGTCCTAAATCAGTGTTTCCCAAATTCTCTGTGGTGAGGGTTTCTTGGTTTTTTTTTGTTTTTTTTTTTTTAAGATTTATTTATTTGAGAGAGAAAGAGACAGAGAGCAAGAGAATGGGGAGGAGAGTATAGGGAGAGGGAGAGAAATCGCAAGCAGAATCTTCAAGCAGACTCCTCGCTGAGTACAGAGCCTGATGCAGGGTGCTGGGCTCGATCTCATGATGCTGAAATCATCACCTGACTTGAAACCAAGAGTCAGTAGCTTAACCCACTGAGCCACCCAGACACCCTAGGACCAGTCTTCCTTAATTCCAATCCATTAAAAAAAATATTTGTATTAAACAATATAAAATTAATTATTAGACCCATGAATTGAAAAAACAAGCAAGCATACCAATGCATGCCCTGATATTTGATTATTTCATTCATCAGACATGAAATTACTCTGTCAAGTTACTATAAAGGTTTCTAAACACTCTCAGAGTGTGGGCTATGTCATACAGAATAGTGACAACCAGTTCAGGAACTGTTGCCAATCTATGGCTATACTACCAACAGTACTGCTATAGATCACACAACATCTGAACCCAGGGAGCCTTATACTTCAGAAGTAAATACAGAAGGATTTGAATCTAGATAGGCTTCAGAACCACTGCGTTCAACCACAGCACCATCACGGACCCAGTGAGAAGAAAAGCTCAGCCTAAAGCACAGGATTTCTTGCTTATAGACCTATACTTGGCTTCTGTCAATAACCAGAACAAATCATAAGGCCACGCAATATAGAAGAAATGATAGTGAACTAGAAACAGCAAAAAAATGTACTTTCTATGCCTCAGTTCTGCAATACTAGTAAATAACATCTATGAAGATGTTTTTATTTTAATTATTTCTCCTTCATTTATATTTAGTGTATGATATACTTTAGACTATAACGGGATAACACATCACACATCACTGGCTTGTTGTAAGTTTTATATACTTTGATAAAATTGTATTAGTTTATTTCATATAGTTTCATAATTTATAAAATCTAATGTTCTACTGAAATGTAACAATTGTTTGATCAAATGAAATGTAGTCAACATATTTTCATTTCTTTTAGAATTGCTAGAGATGCCCCCCAAAATTGTTCATACTTTAGACAATTTGCACTAAATTATATTGAGGCTTCTTTCTTACATCAAGCTGACAACTACAGGTTTATGATCAAAATGGATATGCCAGTTGGCAGAATAAAATACAGTGTTCTGTGTGATTCAGTTGCCATTAGCATTTGGTAATATGTAAACATAACAAGTTTATTGCCTTCCATGAAATCTGAATAAAGCATAATTTTGTACTTAATTGTTTAGACTGTCAAGAATCCAAAAAGAATAATTTATTTTTTTAAATGTACTGCATATATTCAATCCCTACCCATGTTTAATCAATGCAATAGAAGGTAACTAATGTGAATGTTAGAACCATCAGTTCTATTTTTAAAATACTGACTAGCATCAACAATTTAGTAGTATGATTCTCATCCCTTTGAAAAGTTTTGGTGTTCTCTCTTACACTTGGTATTTTTTTATATCTTTACCATATATACAAACTCTCTAATTTGACTTGGTTTCTAGGAAATCTGGAGGTAACTTTGTAAAATAGGTATTTTTCATATAGCAACATTATTTTCTGGGCTTCAAATCTTCTTAAGTACTGCCACTGGCATTTGTGCCTATACTGTTTGCCAACTTTTTCTCATGTTGAAAAATAGATTTGAGGAAGTTAAATCAAATTCAAACATCTGTGATTGTCATAACTGATTCTAAATACAAAAAAGGCTGAATGTTATGAGAACTGTTTTTAGTCATTCTTTTTTATTTAGGCAAAATCCCCTAGTGTAAGTGGAAAGAAAACCCAAGAACTCTAGAATCACTACCTTGGATCTTAGATTCCAGGGAGACCTGGCTACATTATTATCTCAAAGGATACATCAGATAAGAATCTTCAAGCTCTGCTATGTATTGGTGTGCCCACACCCATTTTGAATAATTTAGATTTCTTACTAGCAAGATCTCATGGTTTATTGAGAACCATCTACATTGTACTCTCTTAAGATTTATTAAATTTAGTTGGCCAAAATGTTGATTTCACTGAAACTTCAAATAATTACTAATTCCATATATTAGATTAGAAATCCATATTTACCTTTCATACTGACTAAGACTATATGACTTTTATTAGTAAAAGCTCTCCATGCTTTACTTTCCCAGCCTGTGAAGGCACAATCTTCTTAGCCTTCCTATATACTTCCACCTTTATTTAATCATTTTAATTTGAGTTTTCTGGTCCATTCTGATTTTCATTTTAAAAAAAAGTGGTCGCCTACTTGTAAATGTTTTATAGCTTTATATAAAAGTAAAAAAATTAGATGTTTTTATCCCATTAAGAAGTCTATCATATTTACCTTAAACTCCACTATCTGATGATTGGACTATTTGTATATCTACATATCAGTCTACCTAAATTCATAATCATGGCCATGGCGGCATTGCAAAAAGCAATGGATATCAATACTAATTTGGATATCAAAACTAATTTTGGGTATCAAAACTAATTTGAATTTGGGGCACCTGGTTGGGTCAGCTGGTTAAGCAACTGCTTTCGGCTCAGGTCATGATCCCAGGGTCTGGGGTCAAGCCCCCTGTCAGCCTCCCTGCTCTGTGGGAAGTCTGCTTTTCCCTTGTTCCTCCTCTTGCTCATGCTCTCTCACTTGTTCATTCTCTCAAATAAGTAAAATCTTTAAAAAACCTAATTTGAATTTGATTGAGTATAATAAAAATAATAACTATTTTAGAAGTCCTTCAGTAATATAAACATTGAGGTCCTACTACAAATTTATCATTCTTCTAGGTCCTTTGAATAGTACAGAAATATGATAACTACCTGGCACTTAAATATTATTTTAAATATAAAAGGTTAGGATGGGGGTATTAGTTAATTTGTATACTACAATTGTATACAATTGTATAAGTATACTAGTATACAAGTATATTATTGTATACTACTATTAATTAAAGAATTAAATCAATGGTGGCCTATGTTTATATCAGCATTATCAACAATAGCCAAATTATGGAAAGAGAACAAAAATACATCAATTCATGAATGGATAAAGAAGAGGTGGTGTGTGTGGGTTGTATATATATATATGTGTGTGTATGATGTAATATATGTATATTAATGGACTATTAAAATAATTAAATCTTGCCATTTGCATCAAATGACATCAAAAAGAATAAAATCTTGCCATTTGCAGTATGTGGATGGAACTATTATGCTGAGTGAAGTCAGTCAGAGAAAGACAAATACTGTATGATTTCATTCATATGTGGAATTTAAGAAACAAAACAGATGAGCATAGGGGAAGGAAAAAAAAAGGAAGAAAGAGAGAGGGAAGCAAACCATAGAGATTTTTAACTACAGAGAACAAAAGGAGGAGTGCTGGAAAGGAGGCGCGTGGGGGATGGGCTAAATGAGTGATGGGTATTAAGGAAGGCAATTGTGATGAGCACTGGGTATTATTTGTAAGCGATGAGTCACTAAATTCTACTCCTGAGACCAGTATTAAACTCTATGTTAACTAACTAGCATTTAAATAACAACTATCAATCAATCAATCAATCAATAATGGATGTTGAGAATCAGGTTTCTCACTGCTGGAGAAAGTAAGAATATGCTCAAATGATCTGTGTGAAAATGGATTAAAGTTGGATGTAACAGTATATATTCAGGTTTAGCTTAATATAGGTACAGATGCGTATATAGAGAAGTAGTTATAGATATATGTATATACACAGGTGAGTATACACATATGTATTTCCTTACTCTGTCAGCTGAAAGATCCTAGAAGCAACACATGCAGTAACAATGATCATACTTAGTTCCTGGATCTTGGGTTTAAATAGTATTATCTAATAAAGGAATCAGGCCATCTTGGTGAAATGACCGATTCTAGGACTAAAACAAGAAATATACAAGATAAGCTTAGAGCTTCTCTGTAGTACTAGAAATTCAGTGCTAACACACACACACACACACACACACACACACACGGAGGTAAAACAAAGGAATACAGGAGCCAACTGAAAGAATTCCTAATGGCCACAGGTGGAAGAGTTTGAGCAAAAAATAAAATAATATTAGGTTATGCCAACGTATAAAATAAATATAAATAAATGGGCCGAATAGACAAATCTCCAAACAGAATACCTTCAAATAACTTATATAGATACCCCACCCTCAAGGAAGTAGAGCATAATTCTCCACTCTTTAAGTATGCCTACACACCATGACTTCCTTCCAGAGAGTATGAAATGGTATGGAAAAAGGTGGGAAAAGAGAAACTTTATAGTGAAAAAACATGGTGTAAACACCACTTTAGCAAAGTAGATTAATGAAAGTTGCTAAAGGTGGTCTATTATGGAAAGTAAAAAGAACATCAGCCCAAAGTAGAGATGATTCACTGCAGAATAGTCAGAGATAAATTTGGAAAACAGAGTGTTCAGTTGTTACCGAGACTTCATAAAATTAGCCATGGTCAACAGAGGCATTTTGATGAGGAGGTTTTGATCAGGGCTGTAATACAATGAAAAAAAACTATTAAAGAAGATAATTCTATTTGGAAGGATGAAATGAAAGAAGAAATATAGTGTGATATAGTGTGGCTGTCTATAAGCGATAATATTGCCATTTATTAAGCATCTGGATTAGAGTAAAAGCTGATACAACAGGAGAAAAGACGGGTATAAAATGACAGACTGATTGTAGGTGATGTACAGAATGGTAATTATTACAGGCTGAGGTATGTCCGCCTAAGTTCATATGGTGAAATCTTAACCGCGGTACCTCAGAAGGTGACTGTATTTGGAGGGAGGTCACTGAGTTAGAGTCATTGGGTTGGGCCCTAATCCGTGATAAGTGGCATCCTTGTAAGAAGAGAAAATTAAGACACACAAGCACACAGAGGAAAGACCATGTGAAGACACAAGGAGAAGACAGCCATCTACAGACTAAGGAGAGAGGCCTCAGAAGAAACCAACCCTGTTAACACCTTAATCTCAGATTTCTAGCCACCGAATGCATGAGAAAATGAACTTCTGTTGTTTAAGCCACTAGTCTATGGTAATTTGTTATGGCAACCCTGGCTACCTAACACAGGGACAAAACAATAATGCTAAATTTTGAAGTTTTGCAACTTAGTACGTAACTGTGACGTCATTAAAGGTAACTGGGAAAACGAATGGAATTCGCATGGGCTATGGCAGATGATTAATCCCTCAACACAAATAAACCACTGCCCTCTTGGGGTCCTCTGACAAAAATCAATGATAAGAAAGTTTGGCCTCTTGAATCCTGTTCTACTAGCTTATGCACAAAGTCAGTTGGAGACAATTTCTTATTCATCACTCTATTCATGATCCCGAAACACAGCAGAAAATATATAAATGTTTGTTAAATAAATGAATTCATATTTCCCAAAGTGCCAAGCCCAGAGTCTCTTGTTTTTGTCAGTGTTTCATTAATGTTTGTTGAAACAGATCAACGCAAAAAAACATTTTAAGCTCTAGTCAAAGTTGTAATTATTTTCAAATGTCAATGATACCAACATAACTTAAATGAGAAAACAATTATTAAAGTAATGGGAAAACTCAAGCAAATATCCAGCTACTTCAAGCACTTTAGTTTAAGATGACTTTAATCTCAATTTAATTTGGAATACTTGAATACTTCCAATGCCTACAACTGGTTACTCGAAAAGGCAGGAAAAGAAATAATCAGACTTAGCAAACTCCTACAAAATCCTTTGCCTAACTGAAAACGGGTTCATATTCTCTCTCATTCTACTTCAGTCTACAGTTTCTAAATGTGAAGTACAGATTTCCCAACATAAGCAACAGTCTTCTAAAACAGTGTTAAATTGATACCTCATTTCTTAGTATTTGCCTAACTACGCAGCTAAAAAAGGTCAAGTCTTAGCATGTTCTTCTGTATTAGCTTGACAACCATCAAAATGAAAAGACAGAAAGGGAAGAGACTGGAGGGAAGCTATAATTCTTGAGATACATCTTATGTGCCAGGTGTTTTCTAGATGACCTAATATTCAATTCCTACAGCATCTTGGTGAAATACATTATTACTTTTGGTTTATTTAAGAGAAACCTGGAGCTTAGAAACACCTTTCTAAGGTAAAACATCTTACTAAGTGGCAGATCCAAGATCTGGATTCAAAGACCACATACTTTAATTTACAGTACAATCCTTTCAGGATCAATGACACTTTTATATGTAAATATTAACAACAATAATTTAATAAATATCATTACTTCCAGAAACATAGTGTTCAATTATCTCTTCCAAGTAAGTCAATTGTTGTTATCTGCCAAATTACCCCTTAATGTAAAGTGAGAGCACGAGGATCCAGCCTGTGGTAGCTCCCATTGATTCAGTTATTTTCTCCAGATCAACCTCCTGCTCTTCAATTTCTTATTTCTAGGTATCAAAGAATTTATGCCCCTTTTGCCTTCCTAGTTATCATACCACATTTGGGTGTCATTTAAGCTGCATGGCCAGCAACTTTCTAAGCTCCTCCAAAGCCCACCTTGCCTTTGATAGAAAACCCTTCTCTAAATAACACTCATACTCATTCCCCACATTCCTTGGAATATTTCTCCATCTAAGATGGCCTAGGGGGATTGAACATTAGCAACAGATTATCATCTGTCATTTCATTGTTAACAGCATTATATATAAAAGTATACTTGTATATACATAGTGTACATAATATATGCAAATAAAATACATTATCATAGTTATAACACTATTAGATTCAAGAAGGCAAAATAATAAAGACCTTTTTGAGCCATGCTAAAGATTGTGAATGCTATCCTGAGAAATCTTTTTGCAAGTGGAATTGTAATTATCTAGTATCTAAGAGACAAATGCTTGACCAAGGAATGCAAAGAAAGAGACCCATTTTAGAGACATTCAAA
Source organism: Spilogale gracilis (assembly GCA_004023965.1). Classification (NCBI taxonomy): domain Eukaryota; kingdom Metazoa; phylum Chordata; class Mammalia; order Carnivora; family Mephitidae; genus Spilogale; species Spilogale gracilis. The sequence goes on from PITA01000469.1 coordinate 235,390, forward strand.
AGTAAACCCTTCTGCCTATGGAAGTGAAAACTGCCCGGATGTGGAGGAAAAAGGAAAGGAAGAGTCTTGAAACCTTGGTCACTTTTATGGACCAAATATCCATGGGCTCTTTTATTTCCTGGGTTTACCCATCCTACTGCCCTAGTGATCTAATATCCTACATCTACCTTCTAGGTCCAGGAGGGTTTTTGCTTTAAGAACTTATTTTCACATTTGACTTTAGCTTGTTCCCTATGTGTACTTATCACTCCTCCCTAAATGTTGATTTTAAAGCAACTAAAACCTTGAGTAATACATATTCCATCCCTAGATACCAGCCAGTATGCACAGTGATTCTCATTGTGTATGCCAAAGAGAAATATTCTCAGACATTAATAAATTGTCATTTGAAAATCAGCGAGTAATAAGAGAAAATGCCTTTGGCATCATATATGTTTTGCCTGCTGTTTTAGGTCCTGTAATCAAGCACACAGCAATATTCTCAAACAATTGTATCAAATAACAGTTAATTATAGGAAATGCAGTACCACTTAGAAATCTTGCCAATAATAACAATAATGATAATAATAATACTTCTTCATAATTTTTATGAGATGAGAAGGGCCATGATTTGTGAAATGATAGCCAAATCCTACTTAGACTTACAAAATGCTTTATGTGGGCGAGAGTAGAGGGGTGGTGAAAAGCTTAGAAGAAGAAAAATTCAGAACTATCACTTCATTATGCAAATAGACCTAGTAAATCCTAATACACAGCTGTGCTGTTTTATGGCTCAGGTACTGTCTATGCAAAAGAGCATAGTGGTTATGTGTTCAGACTTTGAAACTAGACACCTGGGTTCAAATCCCAGCCTCTACATGCTAACTGAAGGGCCTGGAATAAATTTTCAACTGGGAATCACATGGATATAGGCATAACTCATTGGATTTAGCATGTAAATAGGATTAGAAGAGTGATTGGCGATTAGTAAACTCTCATACACATTAGATACTATTACTGTTCCTTTTAAGGTAATGGTTATCTTTTTTTTTTTTAAGTACAAATCATTGGTATATCTGATGTTCTGTTTTCCTCCCACCCCATCCACAACTAAACAAGCAATAAATTATATGAGCTCCACCTGTGAATTACATGCTGGATCTGATAAGTTCTTACCACTTACATTGCTATCACTGTCTTAGTTTGGGTTCTCCCAGAAGCAGAGCCTGAGACAAAAAACATGGCAATAGGGGCGCCTGGGTGGCTCAGTTGGTTAAGCGACTGCCTTCGGCTCAGGTCATGATCCCGGAGAGCCGGGATCGAGTCCCACATCGGGCTCCCTGCTCGGCGGGAAGCCTGCTTCTCTCTCTTTCACTTCCCCTGCTTGTGTTCCCTCTCTCGCTGTGTTTCTCTCTGTCAAATAAATAAAATCTTAAAAAAACAAAAACAAAAAACAAAAAAAACAGGGCAATAGTCTACTTGGGAGAAGATTCCAGGAAACACTGGTTTGTAATGAGGAGGTGAGGCAGAGAAGGGACGAAAGCAACCAAAGAGTGTTTAGAAGCAAGTTAACACCATGGGAAATGAGCTCAGTCCTGCTAGGGATTCTGGGAGCCAATGCAGAACACATGCCTCAGAGCTAATCTGATCCACAGGTCTGGAAGCTGGGGCACTTAGGGGCATCATTCATAGTTTGGAGGCTGCTCAAAGAAGCATTACTTCCCTAGGTACATCCTGCCTTTCCACTGTCATCTCACATACTGGCCCTGTACTTCAGTTTGATACAGCTATATTTTATCAACTGCAGTAAAGCCAGCATGACTGACATGGTCACATAATTCAATTACTCGAATGACTTTCCTCAAAGTGGTCATATCTGATAATCCTATTTAAAATAGTGTTCTATTCCACTTAAGAGACAAAAATTTATTTAAAGTATTAGCAATTTTTGTCCTAGATTAACATATTCAGCAAATTCTATGAATGGTTTTAGAAATTAGGATCTAGACAACACTATGATTTATACAAATCTTTTAAATTTTTATTCCTCTGTAAAATGGGATAATAAAATCTATATACCCCAGGCCTGTGAAAACCGAATAAGACAAATATGCTATTAATGTAAAACAAATGTAATTTTCTTATACTTACTTAACATTTAAAGAAATATTTAAAGAAACATTTTCTTATACTTACTTAACATTTAAAGATGCTGCACAGTTTGTTTTATTCCATTTCCCATTTTCCCTCTTCAACCATTTACTTTTGTTTTATTGTTTACTTCTCAAGTTCCTTTAAATACTTTATATGCCTCACCATCTCCCGTGTTCTAATTTGGTGTTGCTCTATTTCTCCATGACTTCTCAGTCATTCTATTCCTAGCTCCCTTCACATCCTGCCAGTATTGTCTCTCCTGTAGCTTGAAGCTAACAAGACCCTGAACTGCTGCTTCTCTAGGACCTTGGAGCTTAGTGTTTTGTCAGCTTCAAGCTGTTTTGGAGAAAGTGTTGGCTTATTTCTCAGCTGCAGCATTGACTTAGCAAGTTTTTCTTCTAAATTTGTAAATAATTCATTCCAGGTCAAGTTTTTGCTAACAGAAACTTTCCCCAGTAAATAGTAAGTTTCTTTATCTCCAGTAAGAAAGTATGGTTTGGTGACAATAGTGGTAAGCAACTTATTAATAAAAGATAAGTTCGATAATAGGACGGCATAAGCTTTTCACTTTGGTAAAACACTGATTTTGCTACTATTTTTTTGATGGCAGCAAAGTAAAGAATTACAGTGGCAATACAATTTCCTGCCCTTTACAAAGCCTGAAAATAAGCAGTACTGTCAAAATCTTCAAGAGATAAGCCCAACCTCAATGAGACGCTAATACTCCTGTGGTTTCAATGTGTTTTGTTCCAGGTTCTCTAATAACTGAAATAATTGAAGAAATCGAGATAGTTGAAACAGCATCAAAAATTTAAGTATGTAACAGGCCTCTGAGAGCAGCTGACTAATTCTTATCTGGCTGATACAACACCTAATGGATGCTACGGTGCACCCAGAAGAACTTCCCAGTTGCTTCAAACTATCACTGTCTGAGCCACCACAATTTAGGGACCGGGATCAGGGAGTTTGGGATATTCTTCTGGTCTTCCCAAGCCTGGAGGAGTAATGGCTGCAAGGCACAAGGGAACACAAATCCTCTACTGATCAGCGAAACTGAAAGCCCAGCCAGCCACGATCAAACTAGCGCAAAGCATAGTTTATTTTCTCTTGTCAATCTCAGGAAAACCCTATTTGTTGCTGGCATTTCAACAAGCAAGATTTATTAAGGGTGAAATGTCAGTCTTGGGCCTTGCTCCACCTTGTCCCAGGTCAGTAGGCAACCAAAGTGGTCATTTGAGCAAGTGGCATTTTGTAATCATAAGCGCTTATGTGAAACCAATCTGAGAAATGATTTATGTCGACAAAGAGTAAAAGAGCAAATTCATAAAGCAATAAAGAGATGGACAAAAAAAAAATGTGCTTCTGAGGAGTATTCTATTCAGTACTAAGCCAAAAGAGTTTCATGAATGAGGGTAGTTACAAATTAATAATTTTCCTACGTTTATTCCTACGTCTATTCAAAAGGATACATATACCAACAAAAGGTGAGAAGATCTGAAAACAATTTTCTTGAAATACATTTTGCAATTTTGGACAAATGTCTGCTCTTTAAAGTTATGAGAGTGGAAAGAGAAATTTGTGAAGAGATCTTTATAACACAATAAGAGGATAAAAGAGTCAGAAAAACCATAACATTAAAAAGATGCAAAATAAGAGTATTAGACCATTTTATGGATAACACAGTTAAGAGTTTTTTAAAATGATTTTTAAAGACCCCTTTGAAAATGAGATTTGAATTATACATAAATATAGCCAAGGGCTGGACTTCTAAAATTCCATACTGCCACTCAATTGTAACCTAAAAGTAATGCCAAGAGTATGTAAGCACAAGCCCATGTAACTTCTTCCACAGTAAAAATAACTAATATAACAGGGAGGGAATGAAAAGAGCTGGCAATGCATTTCCCCCCCAGCATATCAAGCAGGTTTTCATAAGGAAGCTGTGGTCATCAATCACTACCTCATTACCAGCCCGTCATCTGGGCTTAGGCTAAATGTATTCTGGCTGGCTGCCATACTAAATGTTCAATGAAACATCCTTAAGGCTCTCTACAAGTTCAGCCGAAGTCACACATGCTATACATCAAAGAGGAACATTAGCGTTATCATAGCTTAATAAATAGTGCCATTCTGGCAAAGTAATCCTGTGTTCTAGAGCTATCTACCATCCCTAGTATTACACTGCTTAAGTAAACAATCTTGCTGTCTCCTGTGAGGTTTATTTAATGATAAATGCATGTAGAGATAATTAGTCATACTACTATAGATATACAGATATACAGCCAAACCTGCTCAAAAGCTGGACAGGAATGAGATTAACAAAGTATTTTAAGACACACAATGTGTGAAAAAAAAAAATCTCTCTTGGAATAATAGTCACATCTATCCACTGCAATTTATCATTCATGTTTGACTCTCACACTGAAAAACTTTTAAACCAAATAAAGGCCCCAATCCTACTTATGAGTCTCACAAGTTCAACTGGTAAAAATGTTGGGTAGTGTGGTCTTTCCTGAAATGGCTCCTCACTGTCCTGAGTCAAAACAATAGTCTCAGAATTTTTAATATACACGTAGGTATTTTTACTTTTATTTGTATAAACTATATAACTAGGTTTGAGGATGGGCTATTTTTTTTTAAGGTAAAATATACGAAATTGTTTCAGAGAAGTCAACATTTTTGCAATGGCTGGTTAATTTTAGCTTGGTCTTTAAAGCCTAAAGATATAGGTACTGTGCACATTGCTTAGAAAATGTCCCTGGCTTATTTCCAAGTTTCAAAAATACAGGTGATTCTAACACAAAGTGGCAGGTATACTTTTTTAACACTACCAAATTTGCTCAAGCCACACAGCCTCCTATGGCTTCCTTGCTAATTACATGCTTTTGAGCAGGAGCCTCCACAAAATAAATAAACAAAAATTAAATAATAATAATGATAGTTGAGAGATCTGACAGGTTAATCTAAAATGTGAGGTAAAAAATGTTTATGAGAACTCTGGGTCAAGATGGAATATAGCAGTAATAAGTTACATTAAAAAAGAAAAAGAAAAAAAAACAAGAAAAGACTTACTATCAACCATAAGATAAAGATCATTTTTGGCCAGAAAATGAGATAGAAATGCAAAATAGCAACCAATATTAAGCCCTCTATAAGAAGACTAAAAGTCAAATGAAGATCTATAATGAAGTTTCCCCTGAAAGCCTGAGTCTGGAGTAGGGCTAAACTGCCAGGGAAAAGGGGCCAAATCTGTTGCCAATCCCCTGACTAGAACCATGACAGCTTAAAATGTGGGCCTAGAGTTGGGCATACACAAGCCTCTTTACTATTGATCAAACCAAAATATTGGCCACATCAGGCATTAGATCACTATGGGAAGAAACCCTCAAACACATGAAGATGTTAGGAGGAAAAGCTTTTCTTCTCTCTTCTTATATTCAGTAATTAGGGGACTGTGAATTAAACTAAAAGAAGATGAATCAACAAGAAAAAAAGCCATAAAATTTTTATTTAACATTTACATTTATGTGAACAAGCACAGGAGTTCACATAAAAGAAGTGAAACTCAAGGAAGTAGTTAGATTTGGGGGGCTTATGCACTCTTTTGACAAAGGAAAAGGGATTTGGTCTTCAAGGAAGGATAAATTATGGAAATGTGATTTGAAAATATATGGGGAAAATAAAGGAAGATAAGGTTATTTTAGTATGGTCTATTTATGTGTTGAATCCTCTCTCTTGGTGTTAACTGTTGTTCATCCTTGTTGGGGGTGGGGGCTGGGAGAAGCAACTTCACAAAGGAAACTGTATCCTCTATTATTTGCCAGATAAAGGGAGAAAAGAGAACTCTTGCTGAAAAGGTGATTCTTAATTGCTTTCAATTCAAAATAATCCTTATGCCGAAGTGTCATATTTTTGAGTGACATATTCTGATCCCATTCAAAGACTTGATTCAAGGCTAGAGTCCTAGAGGAACAGGTGAAGAAACCCCAAAACAACTAGGTACAGAGGGGAGAGTATAGATGAAGACAAAGAGGGAAATAAAACCAAGAGAAATTTTTGAATCCTACTTAAAAAACTTAAATCATGTAAAGGATTCTAATTCTATGAAAGAAAATCAATTAAATCAATATATGAGCTATGAATTCATAAAAATTAACCTTTAAAATTTTAATGAAAACATTATACTATGTCTAAGATGCTCAGTGGAAAGATGTCTAAGATGCAAAGTGAAAATGATATATAGGCTTTTCTTAAACCATTAATTTATGACACGAAAAAGAGGGAAATTAGATATAAAACAACAGATTTGGAGGAAATGATACAAAATAATGGAAATACAATATAATCAATAAAATAAAAAAATAAATAAAAAGATAACTCTGGCTATGAAGATGCCAAAAAGATAACTGGCTATGATACCAAAGAACTCATCCATCAGGCAGAAGAGAAAAAGAAAAAAACAAACAGGAGCAAGCTGGTAGAAGATAGGAAAGATACCAAGCATAAAATGAAAAGAGTCCGCGAAGCATGAGTTGAAAAAACAAAACAAAACAAAAACAAAAAACAGTAAGTAAGCAGTTTACAGTATTTAATACCGGTGGCCAAAGTGGACACACATGTTTCCACAAAGCTTATAGAATAGTGTCAGAACAAAGCTTATTCATGTCTAGTTGGAGTACAACTGACAATAGGTGGATTTTTAGGGACAAAGAGAAGCCCCTCAGGACCAAATCTAATCTCCTCCATCTCCTTGCAATTGCTTGAAATTCTTTTAACTGAAGACAAAGCCTTTCAATCTATAGCTAGAGATAAAGGGCTTAAAATGCAAATAACCAGGGAGAAAGAATGTGTTCAGTCCATGCTCTGTTTACTTAGACAGAGTGTTCAAAAACGTGAAGAGGCACAAGGCCCCAGAAGAGATGCTGTTGAGGAGAGCAATGCTTTGAAGAAAGAGGCTCGAATGGCACTGCCTTTAGACCCAGACTACCTGGGCCCCTTGCTCTAGACTTTAAAAGGCATGGACTTCAGAAGATACTGCTGAGGCAGTTCTTTGGCTCTATCCCACAGGGAGAGTAACTCCCTAAAGGTTAGTTATGGGCCTACCTGGAACACATACCTCCTCTACTCCCATTTAGAAACCTGAAATTCCTTTCCCTGAAAGCCTGAGACTACTCCTAAGGTCTGTGACATTTCCCTTGGTTAGTGTTCCATTTACTAGAATGTCAAGTCTTACCAAGTGCTGCGAATGGCCAGATCACAGCTCTTGCTGTGGGAGGTGGTTATACTGTTTACTTCTTTAGCCTGTCTCCATGCGGTTATGTGTGAACCACATAATTGGTAACCACAGTTTAAGACCACCAGTGTACTTCCTACCCAAGAAATAGATTTGCCTACAAATAGCCTTAAAGTTATCTCTAGGTATTAAATACATGGATGTGTTTCTTAATCAACTAGCCTGGAATTCCTCAAGGACAAGAAATATGTATCCTCAGGGTATATATTATATAAATAAGATATATTAAAAAATAAGTGTTAAGGGGGGGTGCCTGCGTGGCTCCGTTAGTTAAGATTCCAACTCTTGACTTTGGCTCAGGTCATGATCTCAGGGTTATAAGATCAAGACCCATGTTGGGTTCTGTGCTGAGGAAGAAGCCTGCTTAGGATTCTCTCTCTCCCTCTGTCCCTCCCCTGCTCATGCACGGGTGCTCTCTCTCATAAATAAATAAATAAATAGATAGATAAATAAATAAAAGTCAAAGAATTTAAAATGATAATACTATTAGTATTCAATTCAACATGCCTAATATGTTGAAATTGTTGCCTTTTCCATAAACTAGATTCTCCTTTGACTCCCTCAATTTCTGTCAAAATAAACAATAAATCAGGCTCCTTTAGCATCATTTGTGTGTTTAGCCCCACTTCCTTACTCCAAGCATTAGGTAGTTGGTAAGCCAATCATGAAAGTAATAATATCAATATATTAAATGTAAAACTAGTAATACTAATAATATATAATATGTAATACTAATAATATAAAAGTAAGAAGCAACAGTATCAACCAATCAAGTCATAATATTTGTCCTTCTCATCCTTTCTTTCCATTGCCTTTCATGCCTATGGGCCCTATTCTTTTTCAGGTCTCCATCCCTCACTCCTGTCATGGATTATAGTAATGTACACATGGGCTGAATCTTGATTCTTTTTTTTTTTTTTAACATTTTATTTATTTATTTAACAGAGAGAGAGATCATAAGTAGGCAGAGAGGCAGGCAGAGAGAGAGCGAAGGAAACAGGCTCCCTGCTGAGCAGAGAGCCAGACATGGGCCTCAATCCCACTGAGCCACCCAGGCACCCTGAATCTTGGTTCCACCACTTACAGTTGTGTGACATTAGGTAAGTCCCTTGACCTTTCTAATTTTGTAATCTTTCTATATAAAATATAGATTAAAAAAATAAAACTACTCTAAATAAAACTGTGTGACAATTTAGGAGTAATTTATTTACAGTTCTTGGTTCTGACAATAATACTTCTAGGATTATTTACAGTAATTACTTTTATATGAAAGGGGACATGGACAAGTGAAGACATAATATATAAATGATCATTTTTATCATTATCAACAACAAAGTTCTGCTTCTAATCCAACTTTTCCTTTGCTCTTAGATAAATAACCATTGCTTTCCAAATGTTATTTTTCTACTAAAAGGACTTCAATGACTCCCCAGTAAAGTTTGAATACTTTGGTTTCTGTAAGAAGTGGAATTTTCAGAGTCTCATTTGCTTTATACCAGGCATGAGAACTCCTCTTGGTGAGGGCATTGTCTGTCCTGTGAAATATCTTGACACACCTACTCAAGTAAGAAACCTCATGTGTATGGAGGAACAGCCCAGCATAGTGCAAAATGCCAAGGAGTACCACTGATATTGTGAGGACCCTCTTGGAACTCCAAAGGTGGTATAAAGGTTATTTTGAACTAAAGACATTTGAGATTGAGAAGATAAAAAAGATGTCCTCTCACAGCTTTCCCTATCTGACTAAAAGCAAAACTTCTGGGAAATCAGACAGCCAGAAATTCTGTGTTTGGGGTGGCTTCTATAGCCAGGAAAAAATAGAGGGTAAAACTACCACAAATTCACCTCATGGCCATAAATAAATCAAAAAGACCACCGATACGAGCAAAACCAAACATAATTACAAATTTTCTTATCTGTGGTTTATTCTCCTAAAACCTTATTTCTTGCCTAAAGAAATCTACTTATTTTTCTCATAGATGCTTTCTCACTTTTCTTCCTTTCTCCCCATTAAGTTAACTTCTAACTATAGCCATTTATTGAACTAGCTGCTTCTTTTGCTGGCTCCCATGTGTTTACAAATAAACCTTTTTTCTCTCACGAATCTGTCTTCTGTCAATTTAATTTACAGGCCTCAGTCACAAACCTAAGAAGGTAAAGGAAATGTTCTTCCTTTCTAAGGCAAAGTGTCCTAAAGTTGGCAAGTACACAGAAAACAAGACAAAGGGCTAAAGGGCTTTGCCTGAGACCAGGTGAGGATTTGCTTTTTGTCTGTCAGAAGACAAAAAAAAAAAAAAAAAAGAGAAGGGGGAGAAAGAGGGAGAAGGGAGGGTGAAAGAGGAGAAGGAGAGGGAGGAGGAAGTGGAGGGGGAGGAGAAGCAGAAGGAGGAGGTAAAGGGGAAGGCCAAAGAAGAGAAGAAAAGAAAAAAGAAAAGAAGAAAAGAAGAAAAAAAAAAAAAGAAGAAAAAAGTGAAAAGAAAGAATAGAGAAGTAGAATTCTGTCTGAAACCAATGAAAAGTAGCTAAGACTTGGTTCCATAAAGGATGCTGGCCAGACAGCTAAAGGAAATTTTAAGGAAGATGATATCCACTATGTTTTTCATTAATTTTTTCATTGCTTTAGTACATACTTCTTTCCCATATTCTATTCAAGTATCTCAACGAAATACTAAACTCACTGATGAAGTTGGTGAAATTCTACAATAAAAAACTGATTTGAAAGCATGGTATAGCACAGAAAAAATAAGCAGCTTTGCTAACAGTGTCCCCTATATTTGGAATGTACTCTATTTAAATGTAATAATTTTTTAGTGTCTAGCATCAGCTCTCTGAACTTACCTCATGAGCTCTTGGTGTTCATTCTAAGCACATATACCTCACATAACACTAAATATTAACAGTATGCCAGAAAAAGGGTTATTTGCTTTCCTCCTTGGTCTAAGCATCTACAACAGTGATTTTCATGTAGAAGGCAGAGTTAGAGATAAGAAGATGGATAACTTTTTCCCAAATGCACACACTTTCTCCTGACTCCCAGCCTACTGCATCAGGATTTGGGGAGAGAAGAATGTAGAGGTGGTATATCACCATGCCCCTTTAAATTATACTCCCACTATAACATGAGGATAAGACTGTCTATCCTCAGGATTGCTATAATTATAAGATACTATATCTAAAACATATATAAACATTTAATAAATGCTCATGGCTCACCCCTTATTAATAATGCCATTATCATAAAATAAGTGTATGTGTATTAAATTAAAAATACTAGTCTATTACCTTCTGTTGTCTACTGTCCCATGACTCAGACACTAAGCAAAATTACTGTATTGTCCTTAATATTAACTGTTATCTTATGCATGTGTATTTGGCTGCTTCTTCCCATACTGTCTTTTCTTACCTATTATATAAATTCTTGAAAAAAAATGGCAAGCATTGTGCATTTTTAAAAAGTATAACTAAGAAAGTTGATTTTCTGAAAATTTTTAAAAAATCTCCCTTTTTAATGATCTGAAAGCAATGCGTTATATCACATAGTCAATGGTCTCACTAAAAACAAGACAGCAATCTTACAAACCATTTGTGAAGCTGGATGCTTGATTTCAGTGGTTTATGTGCATGTATTTAATTGTATATAACTGGTAAGTAAACAAAGAAATAAATTTTCAGTATGACATTGATTCCAGTTATCTCATTGTTAATTTAAGAAGTCCACTGGAGGTTTAAGATCCATTAAAAAAATATGACTAAATCAGATCCTTAAACACTTATATGCATCACTAGTTAATGCTACAAATTCCTATGCAAGTCAGCGTGATTTCTGAGTGACACTGATGAGGTCAACAGTCATGTGAAAGCTGATTTTTATGCTACTCAACTTAACTGAAACATATGGATGGAAACTATATTTTTACATCACAAATAAGGAGTGAACTATCAAAACAAAAGTAACTCAAGGCTATCAGTCATCAGAGTATATAGCCTTTTATCTAGTCTGCATATTTAGCTGACAACTCATCAAAATATTTGAATATATCTAAATGAAGTCTGGTTACATAGTGATTTGCAGAATTGAAAGAATACAAATTCTCTGACTTGGTGTTAAGGAAAAAAAATTCTGAAGCAGAACAGGGCATTTTCTAAGTCCTCTTACCACATTTAAATTTTCTTTAGTATTTCTTTCAGCCCCTTGCAGAGGCATGTTTATTTACATCTTGCTTTTCTGTTAGCCCTTGATCCGAGGCTCTAAGTGCACCAGCTGCATCATGTGACCTAAGCAGTGGAGAGGTTCACCAGCCCACATGGAGAAGTAGGAGAAAGCCTGCATTTGCAACATTCGACACTGCCACACAACCGTGTGGCTCCTGCCTGACCTTGTGCATGAAGCCAGGCCTCATGAAAATTTTCCCTGGGTGAATAAGATGGTCACTTTTACAGAAAAGTCACAGAGGCCAATGCAGTGACAGCAGAAAAGTGTGACTCAAACTTGACTATGTTGCTCTTGCTATAAGGTCTGAAAGTTAGTTTAAATATCTTGTTTATTACTGCCTGCTTTGACTTTAAGGGGTCAATCCCCTTCAAGCCATAGATCCCAGCAGCAGGTGTCTAACATAAAATGCTTATCATGAAGCCCGTGCTTCACTTCTCCTTTTCTGCGTGAAAAGCGAATTTTAGTTTCCCTGTCTTTCTTGGATGAAGGGTATGACCACCTGGGTGACACATGAATGGCAGGTTAAAGGCATATGGCACTGTTTAGTCTTTTCCTTCTTGCCCTGGGGACAAAGCAAATGATCCTTCCTTTGGACACAACTGATTGAATAGGGGGTGAATGCCTAATCAGGCCTAAACCACTGACTAATCCACCCAGATCCTATATGCAGTCAGCAGTGGGGAATGTGGGTGCAACTTGTACTGCAGAGGGTTAAAGACTCCTTTTGGAGACATGTACAATAACTACATGTAAAGGTGTGGGGAACGGCAGGGGATGGAGACAGGAGGACCAAAAGAGAGAAAGTTCAAATATAAAAACAGTTTTGGCCACCAAGGAATAAAGAATTTCACTTCTATTCCTGAAGCTTCCAGTTCCCATAAAACCTGGCAACATTTCATTTGCTATATTCTCTCTGAATCATCCTTTACTTGAGCAAGCTGTGGTGGCTTTCTGCAAAGAAGACTACCCCCGAGAATAGAGGCAAACATATTTATTGATTATTTATTGGTCCTCTATACCTGTAAAATGGAGGAATTTTAACTAGAACATCCCAAGTGCCTCCATCCCTAAGATGTAACCCAAAAAAAGTGTAATTTTCTATAACTATGAAAAGGTCACATTAAAAATTCTTCTCATTGCTTTCTACCCTCAGTTATCAGGACTCTACGTGTTGTAAATATTTTTGTATGTACATCAGATGGCAATTTAGCACTACAAGGAAAACCACATGTTTTTAAAGAAAACATTTCTTTTTTTAAGTAATTTTTTAAAAATATTTCACTTATTTATTTAGGGGAGAGAGAGAGAGAGAGAGAGAGCATGAGCAGGGCGAGAGGCAAAGAGGGAGAAGCAGATTCCTCCCTGAGCAGGAAGCCCAATGCGGGACTCACTCTCAGGACCTTAGGATCATGACTTGAGTCGAGGGCACCCGCTTAACTGGCTGAACCACCCAGGCGTCCCACAAAAGAAAATATTTCTAGAATTACATTTTGGAATATGTAATACATTCATGTATTCAAAGATAAAATATAGAAATACATATACATATACTGAGAAAAAAACCTGTCTCCCTTCACTGTTGTCTCTCCTGTTTTAAGTTTTTGGTTAACATTTCATGTATGTTTTTTTATACATACACAAATAATTATTCATATTACCCCTCTTTAAAAAAAAGATTTTATTTATTTATTTGACAGAGAGAAATACAGCTAGAGAGGGAACACAAGCAGGGGGAAGAGAGAGGGAGAAGCAGGCTTCCCGCTGAGCAGGGAGCCTGATACAGGGCTCGATCCCAGGACTCCAGGATCATGACCTGAGCCAAAGGCAGTCTCTTAACCAACTGAGCCACCCAGGCACCTGCCCCTCTTTTTTGTACAACTGACAGCATGTACTGTTTTATATTAACTTTTCTTTCTTCATCCATCTCAGAGCTTTTTCTCATCAGGATACAAAGATCTTCTTCAGTATTTTTTAAAACTTCCAAGTATTCTATTGTGTAACTATGCCATAATTTATTTATTAGTTATTAGCTAGTCTCTCTTGCTGGACATTTAGCTTGTTTCCATTACTTTGCTATTACAAACAATGGTCCAAGTTAATAAGCTAGGAGACACATCATTTCATATGTATAAAATAATTTCCCAGAAGTGGAGTTGAAGGTTTTACATAAGAGATTCTATAAAAGAAGGTTTTATAAGAGATTCTCTGTTTCCTTACAGCTTCATCAACAATCTGCCAGTCTGATAAATAAAATGGTGACTCAGGGCAGTGTGATTTTGCATTTCTTTTATTATGAGTGAAGTTTAGCATTCAGCATTTTTTTTAACTGTTCAAGGGCCCTGTTTATTTCCTTTTGTGTGAAACATGCTATTCTATTTAGGGGACCCAGTTCCAATATTGGCAACTTTTGGCAGAGTTTCTAGCATCTTCTCTAATTGACAGAAGTTTGCTCTCTAATAGTTTCGTCAAGAATCGTCTTCTGGTAACAATCTTTCCTGAATTCTTGAATGTAAAAAATTGCCCGTGAACCTTATACCTGAGACATAGTTTAGCTGAATATAAAATATTGGTTCACATTTTCTTTCCTTGACTATCTTGTAAGTGTTGCTTCACTGTTTTCTGTTGCTGCTGCTGAAAAGTATGAAGCCAATCTAATATCTTCTGTCTTAAATATGGCCTGATATTTGCCCCTATATGGCCAAAGGCAATTTTATTCTTTAAAATCTAGTTATTTTCCTAGGATATTTCAGAGTCTAAAGCATTCCAGGACAATTTCTCTGGCAGGACTTTCAAAGTACAATTTCCCATCTTGTATTTCATGAGTAGATTTTGTCTTCAAATATTGCTTCAAATATTTCTTCTGTTCCATAAGAGGGAGAGACTGTCCTTCCAAGGCACTCTAATTATATGTATACTAGATCTCTTTTGACTGTTCCCAATAGTTATTATTTTCTCTTTCTATTTTTTCCCTTTATTAGAGTCATTTTTTTTAAACTTTTCTAATTTCCATATTAAATGTCCCTTGCATTTTTTAAAATCTTTATTCATTTTCAGACTTTCCATTTTGTCTTTATTTTGGTAAATATATTGTTTTTTGTCTACATCTTTCTTATATTTTGCCAACTCATTTTTCTAGTTCCTATTTTCCTGCCTCGGTTCTGGTATTTAGGCTTTATGGCTTTTACTTATATGGACAATACTGCATTAAGTTTTCTTTTTTCAATAAATAGCTAAATATTTATTCATTATTTAAAAATATTTGATTGTAATATTTTTTCTGGGGAGTGTAATTCATCTGTTGGTAAACTTAGTTGCTTTTGTCCACAGTTTTACTTGGAATATTCTTGTTTTAATGCCACAATACTATCTTATTGCTTATCACCTAATGACTTCGCTTTGTTTAGACTGGTAATTTACAGGATGTTCCTGGACAGACTGCTATAATGAGGGGCAGAAAGAAGGCAGCATTCCAAGATTACCAACCCAAAGGTTCTCTCCTATTTTGGTGACACACAGACTGGCTACTTCCTGCAAATATGGTTTATTTGTGTTGGAGCCTTGAATAGCTCCATCTGCTCTGTTTTTCTGAATAAAGTACAGGAATTTTTGTTTGTTTGTTTCCCTTTTCTACTTGCTCATCCCAGCTTGAACACTTATTCATGATAAGAAGGGAAAAGTACTATGCTAAGATTTACCACTTGTGGGCTTCCTAGGACTCTATAATATTTATTTTCACTTTCTCCCCTATAGTTTTTGTCTTATTTAAGCAGCTCTTGGCAGACTCAAATTTATTTTGGGGTATAACTGTTTTGTTTCTACCTTTTTGTTTTCCTTTTCTCTTCTGATTTTATTGCAAGAAATAAGTCTGAATGATTTTGCTACTACTGTTGTTGTCTTTAAGGAAAAATAAGAACAAACTTACTAGAAAATATAAATTCAAACATTTTGGGGTGCCTGGGTGGCTCAGGTGGTTAAGCGACTGCCTTCGGCTCAGGTCATGATCCTAGAGACCCGGGATCGAGCCCCACATTAGGCTTCCTACTCTGCGGGAAGCCTACTTCTCCCTCTCTCAGTCCCTCTGCTTGTGTTCCCTTTCTTGCTGTGTTTCTTTCTGTCAAATAAATAAATAAAATCTTTAAAAACAAAAACATTTTGGTGACCTTTTCGCACACAAAAAAAATAAATTAAATCTTATATTTTTGCATGATTTTATATATTTTATTCTATGTAAATCTTACATTTGGTAGCCCAAAATGATGGGGAATAAGTACACAGCCCCAAAATTTATCTGATTAGAAATGGAAGACAATTTCTCTGGAGCTGAGATACCATTTAGAGTACCACGAAGAAAACAACAAAACAATATAATATATAGTTCTTATTCTAATATAATATATACTTACATAGCATGAGCATCTTACTAAAGGCAGATAACTTTAAGTCCAATATTACATATCTTTTCAAAGACAAAAATTTAGGTATTACAATATATAATAGAACATTGAGCATAACTGCATTCAAAGTTATATCTTTATAATTTCTCTGAATGTGCCAAAGAAAGACTATTTCAAATTACTTGTTACCAGGTCATATTATATCAGCATAGTATCTTTGTATAATATTGTAAATTCTGAGAATAAAGACATAAATTAATGCTGTATTTGAGGTTTCTCCTAATAAAATATTAAAATCATTACAGTTGTCAAGTACTACATCATAACAAAAATTATGTCCAATAAGGAATTACCAAAACAAAAATCTTCTCAGAATCTCTTCTATTTTTTTCCAACTTATGCATTTGATTTTTGCTGATTACTAATGATTCAACTGTTTTCCATTCATCCTCACATCTTCATTTCTGCTACAACTACCAAATTAAATTTTCATTATCTTTCACTTTGACTATGGCCTCATAGAAATGTAGAAAGTTATTGTTAAAAGAAACTTTGCAGTCATAACCAGACCACTGAATATAAGCTCTGGATTTAAGTACAAGTATTACTAGGTGATAGTTTGAGACTATCAGGGTATTTCTGGTCTTGCAGTAATAGAGGTAAGGAATCTAGGTGAAGGGATTCATTATGGATTCAATCAAGTTCCAGCTATCATTCAAAAACCCAGTCTTAAATGACCTGGAGATAGGAAATCAGTCTGCAGTTTAGAGTGACTGTCTGAGACTCTCTAGGCATACTGATCTAAAACTAACTAAGGTAAAATTGGGCCAGGACTACGTTAACATAATAAATGAGAAATTAGGGAGCTGGGATTTAAAAGCAATTTAGTTGTCTGTGGATCATCTCAATAGTTATTATGTCTTGTGTTTAATAGGAAACCAGATACTTGGGAAATAAACTTTCATTTTCTGTTATATGATTATGGTTAAGACTGATGTTTTAAGAATGAAGTTTAAAACATAATTACTGAAAGAAAGTACTCATATAAAGAGAAAGCAGGTATTAGTACTATTAGACCTAGAGATTACATTGATTTATATCATAAGGACACATAGTTTTATTCACTATTAAAGACCAGGAATAAGATATAATAATAGCTAACACACATTAAGGATTTCTTTTATGCCAGGTACTGGCAGTCTAAGCATTTAATCTGTATCAAATCAGTTAATCCTATGATTCTATGAGATAATTACATTATTTTTCACACTTGAAATTAGGAAAACTGAAACAAAGAGTCACCCAACAACTTGCTCAATAACAAAACTGGTTTTAAACCCAGGCACAATGGCTCTGGAATCTTCAATCATAATCATTTGGAATACAAGATTGTTTGAAACTATGTATAAGCATAAAACTCCTGTAGGAGTGCTGACTACTAACTTTGGCGCACCAGTCTTGTTCATGCCCACTTGCAGGCCCCTTGGAAGTGGATGCATGCCCTGAACAGAACACAGGAAGGATCCTTCAGATCCTCCCTAAAGTTGTTGGTATAACTAGCAGAGATAACAGTTTCTTCCCACCCTCCCCTCTGGCATACAGATGGTGCCAGGAGGTCTTTTAAATGTTAAACCCTTGACCTCACCACAATGCACATTCCCTTACTTTACAAAATCTCTGGATTAAGGTTCAGACTTCGGAGAGAATAGTTGTGCAGAGCCTGGATTGTTGTCCACCTGATACCCTCTGTTGGATAAGTTGCCCTGAATAAAACTATGTAAATGGTATGGAGTAGCTTGCTTCACTTTTCCGGTTCTTCTCAGTTCGGAGAACACTTTACTCCCTCCTCTATCTTCTAACACTTCTGCTATATCATTTTAGTAGGATGAGAATTTTTTTAGAACAATTTTCTTGTAAAAAAAATTCCATGTAAGAAAATTGCTCTAAAAGAGACTGTCTGAAACAAAACAAAACAAGACCAAAAAAACTACTTTTCCTTGATAAAATGCACTATTTTTGTACAGTAAAGTGTTTACATAGAAGGTCATAAGAATCTGTCCCATTCTCATATGTATTTCCCTTTGCAGATGACTTTGCCATTCCTCTCCTCAGGATTCAAAGGGTGTCTATTACTCTGCCTCTCTTGAATCTGGGATTATTTTGTGAATTGCCATGACCAACATAATGGGGTGATAAGTAGTGTTGTGTGGCTTCTAGGCTTGGTTTGAAGAGGACTTGAAAGGTACATATTTTTTCTTGTGGTACAAGGCCATCTGTGAACAAGCATAGGCTAGCCTCCTTAAGGATGAGATACATGTTAAAAGAGACACCACAACTAGAAAAAAAAAGATTAAGTTTTCCCAGCTGAGGCCTGAGATCCTGGGACTCCAGCCCATAAGTGACCCCCCAATTGATAGCAATGCACGTAAGAACATCTGACATGCAGATAGCAGAACTTTCAGCTCAGCCCAAAACAAATTGCCTACCCTTAGAATCATGAGCAAATAATTTAATATTTACTGCCCAGGATCTAAACTGTCTCCATCAAAAGCATACAGGTATCCTTTCGCATGGATTGATTTCTCCCATACTTTTATTACAAAATAACACATTATATGTCTTTCCTTTCTTACTCTGAGATGCCTTCCTAGGATAGGAGCCCTACTAAAAGTGTAAACTGTCAAATTTTCATCCACTATCAGTAGCTCTCAATACTGACAATTAGCTTCTAACTGAATATATCGTGAAGTACTACCTTCTGTTACCACAGCTACTCTACAAAATGCGCCCACAATGCTAAATTGAAAGTATAAAACCTAGGGAAAAAATAATCTCAAGGAGTCATAGGCTGGTGTTCAGATTTTTTCTTTTTCTTTTTCTGTTTTTTTTTTTTTTTAAGATTTTATTTATTTTATTTATTTGAGAGAGAGAGCAGAGCAGGGTGAAGGGCATAGGGAGAAGCAGGCTCTGCTCTGAACCAAGAGCCCAATGCAGGGCTAGATCCGGGGACTCTGGGATCATGACCTGAGCCCAAGGAAGACGCTTAACTGACTGAGCCACAGAGGTGCCCTGGTGTTCAAATTTTCTTATGAAAAACTCAAGTAAGGACATGGAGTCTGCTTATAAATATGGTCCTAAAGCTGCACTCAATTTTATGGGAGATGAAAACTGAGAATCAATTTCAACTCCAACAATTAATATTTATAAGGGTTATAGACTGGGCATAATTATCAAAGTTCTCACATGTGCCATTTCTTTTCATCCTCATATCAACAACCTTGAGTTTGGGACTTGAGAAGAGTGCCACCTGTCCAGGGTTGTAGATTCAGTTTAAAGACAGAGACAAACAGAAATCAGTGTCCTATATTTTTTCTGAATTCTTATGAGACTCCAACTAAGTATACCCTGGATCTTAATTTTGTTTTACATATGTTATATCTACATAATTAGGAAGAAGAACAGATCTCTATATGTTCTTTGATGTTAAGGAGGTTAGGCTATATTAATATTTGACATCCTAGCAAGGAGTTCTAAGAAAACTCCTAAATCTAGAAGGTTTGTATTTTCATGTTTGCCTACATATTTCAGTTTAATTGAGGAAGCAATTTTTAGTCTTTATTTAATTGGAATTATAATTATTCAGCCTGGAGAAGTCAATTTAATGAAGATTTTCAGCTACATAAGGAGCTCTCAAGATGATCATGCCTATTTCCACTTAAAAACTGACATCTATGATAGCAAAAAGAGATGAGGAAAATATTCCTGACAGTGAAGATTAGCAAATTTTAGCAAATAGGAAGGTATTATAGAAATTCTTTCTATGAATGTTATTAAATCTTCATTATATTTCTCATTCTACTTATAATCTTATCTGTACATGAATATTAGTTAAAATATAATGGTTATTTTCCTATTTTGAATGATTCTATCACTGGAAATAAAACATTATTCTGATCACATGTTATTAATCATGTATATCATTTGGTAATAAAACAATGGCATTAAAATTTTTGACATCTCCGTGGAGTCAAATTTTGAAAATAAACTCAAAATATAAACACATTCTATTGGAACTATCTTATTGCCTGGTAAATACCATTGTATTTAAGTGATCATTAAGATTTAATAAGTAATCATGAGCTAAATATAAAAGGGGGACTAGGGAGGATCAAAAAGTAGTGATGAAAGACCCCTTATTTTTAGGGCATGACCACTCTCATGTAACAGAAAAAAGTAAGATGGGTGGGGGGAGGTCCACAAATCATAACAGGTAAAGATTTGTGCTCTTGGGAAAAGGAGAATCAACGGTCACCATTTTCTGTTCTTTTTACGAAAGTCTCTTAAGTGATTTTCTCACCTCTAACTCTTCCCTCCACACATCTGACAAAGTGATTCCTTTAAAATGCAAATCTGATCATTTTCCTTCCCAGCCCAGTTTTCTAGTATCGCCTGCCCTCATGTCCTTTCTTTATTCTCTCCAACCGCAGCTAGCATGATTCCTCCCTTGTCTCCCACTCAGGGGAGAACCCCTTGGAAGGTAGCCTTCAAGACCCTTATCTTTCTGTATCACTTTTTCAAAATGTTTCACTATGTGATATGTGATATTTTTAATATCTGTCTCCTACATCCTAGGAGCTCCTTGAGAGCAGGCGTTATGCCTGTTCTCTCCAACATTTTATTTCCAGACCCAGCCCACTGCCTGGCAGAAGGCAGGTTCCTTAGTACTGTTAAATGACTGAGTAATGTTACTGTGAATAATATCTCCTTTACTAATCCCTTCATCTATTCAATCATTTAACAAAACATTTAATAAAGATTTAGTTTATGCTCAGTCTTAAGGCTATCATGGTTGAAAGGGATGCTGAAATCTTGCCCCAATTCAGTTTCTAATTTATTAAAAATTATATATGCAATTATATAGTTCCACAATGTTCTCAAAAAAAAAATCTTTTCTTCACAGAATTTAGTTTGCTTATGATGGTATTTTTTTTTAATCCGGCTAATCTGAGGAGTAGGTTCTTCATAGTTACAACACCCAAATTTGTAAAAGTGCCTTTTAGGAGTAAGTTAAACAAGGAAATACATCTTATATATCACATAAGAAGGAATTAGTAGTCCTTTTTTTTTTTTTGAATTAGTAGTCTTGATAGCATAACTCTCTTACCGACGGTTCCAGTTTCATTTTCACATTGTTTTTCATTAGGCATAACCCATTATGACTATTATCAGGTTACTAGTATCTTGAAAGAATTTGAAATCTTATTTTCAATAAATACTTACCTAGTATATGTGAAATATAATGTAACTACCTTTAGAGAAAAGATTGGATTTTTAACTAAGCAGCAGTGAATGATTCAAGGTATGTGTACACATACGTGCACACACATATACACACACACACACTAATTACAGCTCCAATAGCAGTACCTAAAATAGTACCAGTTCATTGCATTCTATTATTTTTCATATAACATGTCATCTAACTAAAAAATTGTTCAATCATAAAATGATAGATTATTCAAATGTCTAGCCATAATAGTTGCAGTGAAAATCCATAACTATGAGTATTTGATGAGTGTTCAATTAAGACCCTAAAGACTTTAAAACTTATTTCTGTTTGGGGACCACTGTTTTAAGTACCCAAAATTTATTCAGCTTTATACATAAAACATATGTGCAGTTTTAATAGTTGTATATGATGCAAAATTTGAACATTTAGGGGATGTTACACCACATTAAGTTTAACCCTCATTTATGTCTTGGATGATAGATGCAAGAATTCCAACTGAGGTGATTTTATGAACCAGTTAAATGATTTGTATTCAGAACAGCATTAAAAGTCCCCATGACAAAGTGTACTTGAACAAAAATACCCTGCTTGTGACACATTCTTTACAAGTAATGTGTTTTCATTTTTCACATGTTGCATCTCATTTATTTTATTCAGGCACACATACTTAAATCTGCAAGATACTGCAAGCTCCCAATACCTTTGAAATAATAAATCACTTTTTGCAGATGTTTTCACCCGCTGCAAGGCTGCTGTTCATTAATCAAACATTATCAGTTTCTATCAGTGCCCAATGTTAAATAGAAAAGGCACTTCATTTTGAGTTCTGACTTTCATTCACTGCTTAGTCCCTGACCCCACAGTACTTACTGCTTGCATTTTAGAAATGTGAAACCTCCTACAGTGTAATAGATTTTACAGTGAAAATCATAAATGGTATTATATTTGGAATATATAATGGAATTCTACATTGCTTAATCCTAAGCTAAATCAAACTATATGTCTAAAATGGCAAATAAAGGCAGTCATAATATCCATTTAAAATTAGGTCCACAAAATAATAAATCTATATTGTAAGTTGTGTTTCTATGAATATATCTAACACATCAAATTTCTAGAACACAGATGAAGGGATATATCTTTTTAAAATTTAGCTTAAGCTATTTAAATGATTTCAGAAAACAATGAAGGACAATTTGTCTACCTACATTAATTTTGAAGTCTGCAAAAAGAAACTGGAACAGAATTCAAGACAACTGTAAAATCTCTCATAATTTTTTCCTCTCTAAGGAAATATAGAAAGTGAATCAACTTATAATGCAAGATTTCACAGATGACTAGGGACACCCTAGAAAATCCTATGAACTAAAGAAAAGACAACTGATGTAAACTGCATTTCTTTGTTGCCCTAAAAATAACCCAATAATGCACATACTACAAAAAAAGTTTTTCACCACTTTCATTTTCTCTCCAAAATCAGTTTCAGTAATAATGAACACAGTAGTGATGGTCATGCATATCCATGAATATACTAAAAATCACTGATATACATTCTTGAATGAATGAATGAATGATACAGTATGTCAATTATAACTCAATAAAGATAGATAAAATTTAAAAAACAAACAATTTCATGTTACTCATTCTCTTTGACTAATAAATCCTGAACAATGATAACTCAAAGCCAGCAATCACTTCAAAACTGATCTTACAATGATTTAACAAATGGGATATTACCATGGAATTAAACATAAAGGAAATGCTTTATAAATATTTCATTTCATCATTATGAACTGATATCATTAGTGATTATTCACAAATCTTTTCCCATTAAGATATGGTGGTGAAAGCTGTAAATATTGATATGATCCCTTTGTCAGTAAATTTATAATACAAATTATGTGAATTTTTGCAAGTTTATTTTCCATATCAACATCTGAGGGATTCATAGTTGATAACAAAAGCTACCGGAAAAGTATTTCAGTCAGGTCTCAACTCAACCTAAAGAATATTAGTTTGATGGGGGAGGGGCAAGATGGCAGGGAAGTAGGAGACCTAAATATCATCAGGTCTCAGGAGTTCAGCCAGATAGTAATCAAACCATTCTGAACACGTACAACCTCAACAGGAGATCGAAGAAAAGAATAGCAGCAATTCTAGGAACAGAAAATCGACCACTTTCTGGAAGGTAAGCCCTGCAGAAAAGTGAATCCAAGGTGACACATGGGAAGAGAGATGGCAGGGGAGGGGCCAGCTCCTGGCAAGCAGCAGAGCAGGGGAGCACAAAATTGGAACTTTTAGAAATTTGCTCCACTGAGGGATGCCACCTCAGAGGCTAGGCAGTGGGTGGCATCCTCGCAGGGAGAGCATGGCCTCAGGACCCCCAGGGTCACAAAAAGACCAGAGGTGTCTGAGTGTGGCAGAACTTCCAGGTGTCGGAGCAGGGAAGCCAGCGGCAAAGACGGATCTGAGGAGGGGGCTCTCGAGCTTGGAGTTACCTTAAACCATGATCTAAGGTGTAATCAGGCCACTGCTCTTTGAGCAGGGACCCCACAAGTGGCAGATCTGGGGAGACTCCCTTCCTCCCCCTGGAGGAATGGCACAGGAGCTGCTGCAGCAATCTGTTTATTTTGGAGAATCAAATGGGGCTGAGCATCAGAGATAGAAACCCTCCCTCACAGGCTGGATGAGCACAGAGTGTGGCTGGAGACTGGGGAGATGGGCGGGATTAACTGCTTTTCTTTGAGGATGCACCGAGGAGCAGGGACTCCCTGCTCTTGGCTCTTATGGGGCCAGAGATTGGGAGGCCGCCATATTCATTCTCATAGGGGGAAGAGATCCCTTATGTACTGAGGGAGAACCATCAGCATAATGTCAGATCCATCCATAGAAACCTGGCAAGCCAGAAAGGGCTGGCAAGACATATTTAGGGCACAAAATGAAAAAAATATGCAGCCAAGGATACTCTATCCAGCAAGACTGATGTTCAAAATGGATGGAGGGATAAAGAGTTTCCAGAATCAGCAAGATCTAATAGGTTATGTGACCACCAAGCCAGCACTACAAGCAATATTAAGGGGGGTTCTATAAAAGAGGAAAGAACCCAAGAATGACAGAGAACAGAAATTTACAGAAGCAATCTACAGAAATAAGGACTTCACAGGCAGCATGATGTCAATAAAAACATATGTTTTAATAATCACTCTCAATGTGAACTGCCTAAATTCTCCCATAAAACAGCACAGGGTTGCAGAGTGGATAAAATAACAGGACTCGTCCATATGCTGCCTACAAGAGACATCTTTTCCATCTAAAGATACATCCAGACTGGAAGTGAGGGGATGGAAAACCATCTTCCATACCAATGGGCCTCAAAAGAAAGCTTGGGTAGCGATTCTCATATCAGATAAATTAGATTTTAATCTAAAGACTGTAGTCAAAGATACAGAAGGACACTACATCATTCTTAAAGGGTCTATCCAACAAGACTAAACAATTGAAAATATTATGTCCCCAACATGGGAGCAGCCAACTACATAAGCCAATTGCTAAGCAAAATAAAGAGCTATATTGATACAAATACATTAATTGTAGGAGATCTTAACACACTACTCTCAGCAATGGACAGATCATATAAATAGAAAATCAACAAAGAAACAAGAGCTTTGGGGTGCCTGGGTGGCTCAGTTGGTTAAGTGACTGCCTTTGGCTCAGGTCATGATCCCGGAGACCTGGGAATGAGTCCCACATCAGGCTCCCTGCTTGGCAGGAAGCCTGCTCCTCCCTCTCTCACTCCCCTTGCTTGTGTTCCCTCTCTGGCTGTGTTTCTCTCTGTCAAATAAATAAAATCTTAAAAAAAAAAAAAAGAAAGAAAAGAAACAAGAGCTTTGAATGATAGATTGGACCAGATGGATCTCATAGATATATTCAGAACATTCCACCCTCAAACTCATTCTTATCCCGTGTACATGGAACTTTCTCCAGAATATACCACATACTAGGTCACAAATCAGGGCTCAACCAATACCAAAAGATTGAGATTATTCTCTGCATATTCTCTGACCACAATGCCTTGAAACTGGAACTCAACCACAAGACAAAGTTTGAAAGGAATTCAAACACTTGAAAGCTAAAGACTATCCTGCTCAAGAACGTTTGGATCAATTAGGAAATCAAAGAGGAACTTAAACATACATGGAAACCAATGAAAAGGAATATACACTGATCCAAAGCCTATGGGATACGGCAAAGGTAGTCCTAAGTGGGGTACAAAGCAATCCAAGCCTCACTCAAAAAAAATTGAAAAATTCACAGTACATCAACTCTCTTTATGCCTTAAAGAACTGGAAATTCAACAACAATTTAAGCCAACCCTATATACAATAAGGGAAACAATTAAGATTAGAGCAGAGATCAATGAATTAGAAACTAGAGATACTGTAGAACACATCAAGGAAACTAGAAGCTGGTTCTTCGAAAGAATTGATAAGATCGATAAACCATTTGCTAAACTAATCCAAAATAAAAGGGAGAGGACCCAAATTAATAAAAATAGAATGAAAGGAAAGAGATCACAAATAACACCAAAAAAGAAACAATCATCAGAAATTATTATCTACAGTTATTTGCCAATAAGTTAAACAACCTAGAAGATATGAATGTATTTCTAGAAACCTATGAACTTCTAAGACTATAACAGGAAGAAATTGACAACTCAAAGAGCCCAGGACCTGACGTATTTCCTGGGGAATGCTACCAAACACTAAAAGAAGAAATAATACCTATTTGCCTGAAGCTGTTTCAAAAAATGGAAATAGAAGAAAAACTTCCAGACTCTTTTTATGAAGCCAGCATTACTTTAATCCCCAAACTTGGCAAAGACCCTATCAAAAAGAGAATTTCAGACTAATATCCCTGATGAATATGGATGCCAAGATTCTTAACAAGACCCTAGCTAACAGGACCCATCATTAAATTAAAAAGATTATCCACCACAACCAGATGGGATTTATTCTTGGGATGCAAGGGTGGTTCAATATTCATAAATCAATCAATGTGATAAAACAAATCAATAAGAGAAGAGAGAAGAACTGCATGGTCCTCTCAATTGATGAAGAAAAAGCATTTGACAAAATACAGCATCCGTTCCTGATTAAAACTCTTCAAAGTATAGGGATAGAGGGAACATTCCTCAACCTCTAAAATCTATCTATGAAAAACCCACAGCAAATATCATTCTCAATGGCGAAAAGCTGACAGCCTTCCCACTGAGATCAGGAACAAGACAAGGATGTCCATTCTCACCACTGTTGTTCAACATAGTGCTAGAAGTCCTAGCAACAGCAATCAGACAACAAAAAAAATAAAATGTATTCAAAATGGCAAAGAAGAAATCAAACTCTGTATCTCTTTACAGATGACATGATGCTTTACACAGAAAACCAAAAAGACTCCACCCCCAAATTACTAGAACTCATACAACAATTCAGTAATGTGGCAGGATACAAAAATCAATGCACAGAAACCAGTTGCACTCTTATACAGTAACAATGAAAATACAGAAAGGGAAATTAGAGAATCGATTCCATTTACAATAGTGCCAAAACCTGTAAGATACTGTGGAGTAAACCTAACCAAAGAAGTAAAGGATCAGTACTCGAGGAACTACAGAACACTCATGGAAGAAATTGAAGAAGATACAAAAAGGTGGAAAAGTATTCCATGCTCATGGATTGGAAGAATAAACATTGTTAAAATGTCTATACTGCCCAGAGAAAGCTATACTTTCAATGCCATCCCGATCAAAATTCCACCAGCATGTTTCAAAGTGTGCAAGAAAAAGTCCTAAAATTTGTGTGGAACCAGAAAAGACCCCAAACTGCTAAGGAAATGTTGAAAAAGAAAAACAAAGCTGGGGGCATCACGTTACCTGACTTCAAGCTTTATTATGAAGCTGTAATCACCAAGGCAGCATGATACTGGTACAAATACAGACACACAGACCAATGGAATAGAGTAGAGTGTCCAAATACGGCCCCTCAACTCTATGGTCAAATAATCTTTGACAAAGCAGAAAAAAATATCCAGTGGAAAAAGGATAGTCTCCTCAATAAACGGGGCTGGGAAAATTGGACAGCTGCATATAGAAGAGTGAAACTAGACCATTCTCTTAGGTCACACACAAAGATAAACTTGAAATGGATGAATCACCTCAATGTGAGGCAGGAATCTATCAAAATCCTAGAGGAGAACATAGGCAGCAACCTCTTTGATCTTGGACTCAGCAATTTCCTTCAAGACATGTCTCCAAAGGCAAAGGAAACAAAAGCAAAAATGAACTTTTGGGACTTCATCAAAATAAAATCCTTCTTCACAGCAAAGGAAACAGTCAATAAAACAAAGAGGCAACCCATGGATTGGGAGAAGATATTCAAAAATGACATTACAAAGAGTTGATATGCAAAATTTATAAAGAACTCCTCAAACTCAACAACCAAAAAAAAGATGATCACATCAAAAAATGGGCAGAAGACCTGAACAGACACTTCTCCATAGAAGACACACAAATGGCTAACAGACACATGAAAAAATGTTCGTTATCATGAGCTATCAGGGAAATTCAAATCAAAACCATACTGAGATACCACCTTACACCAGTCAGAATGGCCAAAATTAACGTGACATGAAACAGCAAGTGCTGAAGAGAATATGGAGAAAGGGGAACCACCTTACACTGTTGGTGGGAATGCAAGTTGGTGCAGCCACTTTGGAAAACAGTGTGGAGGTTCCTCAAAAAATTAAAAATAGAGCTACCCTATGACCCTGCAATTGCACTACTGGGTATTTACCCAAAGGAACAAATGTACTAAAAAGAAGGGCCGTATGTACCAATGTTCACAGCAGCAATGGCCACAATCGCCAAACTGTGGAAAGAGCCAAGATTCCCTTCAACAGACAAATGGATAAAGAAGATAATGGCCCATATACAATAGAATACTAGATCTCCATCAGAATGGATGAACACCCAACATGGACAGAACTGGAGATTATGCTGAGTGAAATAAGCCAAGCAGAGAAAGTCAAATATCATAGCGTTTCACTTACTTGTGGAGCAAAAGGAGTAACATGGAGGACAGTTGGAGAAGGAGAAGAAATGTGAACTGGAATAAATCAAAGAGGGAGAGGATGCATGAGAGACTCTGGACTGTGAGAAACAAACTGAGGGTTTGGGAAAGGAGGAGGGTGGGGAGGAGCCTGGTGGTGCGTATTAAGGAGGGCATGCATTGCATGGAGCACTGGGTCTAGGGCATGGACAGTGAATCTCGGAACACTGAAAAAATAAAATAAATTATTTTTTAAAAATGACAGGGCACCTTGGTGGCTTAGGTGGTTAAGCATCTGAATTCAGCTCAGGTTATAATACTAGGGTCCTGGGATTGAGCCCCACATCAAGACTCCCTGCTCAGTGGAGAGTCTGCTTTTTCCTCTGCCTCTGCCCCTCTCCCCACCCATATTCTCTCTCTTTCTCTCACTCTCTCTCAAATAATTAAATAAAACTTCAAAAAAAATGACATAATTAAATAAAATAATGGAAATAAATAAGACTTAGTGGTCAGAATTTCATTTTCTTATTTCCACCTTGATTTTTCTTTGTCCTTATATTTTCATGAGATCATTCCCATCCCCCTTTATAGGAAAGGGTCTGAAATACTTTTGTATGATTTCTAAATAAGTGATAATGTTAGAATTTTATTCTTTCCACACATGCATTTAGATAAGAATAAGTATAATGTGTTGTCTTTATGCTAAATAATAAGCTTATAGTTGTGAAACTGAAGTTAAAGAGCTTAAAGAGTCTGAGGAGAAAAATCAGGATCAGACTTGTATTTTTTTTTTAAGATTTTATTTATTTATTTTACAGAGAGAAACACAGTTTGAGAGGGCACACAAGCAGGGGGAGTGAGAGAGAGAGAAGAAGGCTTCCTGTCAAGCAGGGAGCCCAATGTGGGGCTGCATCCTGAAACTCCAGGATCATGATCTCAGCCAAAGGCAGACGCTTAATGACGAAATCACCCAAGCGCCCCTGAGACTTCTATTTATGTCTGAACTTAATATCTAGCAATATTCAATATGGTGTATAGGCTCTAGATACAAATTACAATAACTTACGGAGGTGTTATCTATAGTTTGTAGCCTCCATCTTCTGTCAACTAACCCAACACCTAAAAAACTAATGGGATAAGTAGAGGTGCCACTCACAAATTTGTGCAGTGTCAAATAGGTTACAGATTATGTCCTATTTATATATTCTTCTGCTTCTATAAAATATTTTAGATAACCTAACATAAAGTTGAATAATTACAATGATTGAACACTAAAATTAACTCTGAGTATCCAGGTAATGGAGTCAAAATAAAATTATTATAAATTACATAGATATCAATATATGATGAGAGAAAGTATACCAATTTATCTGGAGAAACAAACTATTTTCCTGACACAAAATTCTTTTAAGGAATTTTATAATGCCAATCAATACATAAAATCTGCTTACCAATATAATAAATAATATTCAGTAGTAATTTTACAAAATATATATTTCCTTTTGTGGTCATTTAATATTCATAAAAATTTAGGAAATTATAATCACATAGCTATATTTCCATATAATTTTTAAAACTACATGGGATAACTTATTGCATATAACCTTTTTGTACAGAATCTCTAATATGTATTATTTGACCTGAGCAGCAAATATATATTTTTAGAATAATAATCTGATAAGTACATTGTCCTATTTATCAAAAACATTTTTTTAGCAAAAGAAATGAAAACATGCCATTAAATGATAATTTAAAAAACCTGAAGAATAATCAAAATCAAATATGGGATACTATAAAAGGAATGTTTCTGTGTGTTATGATCTACTTGAATGTATACAAATATACTTGAACATGTGCATTTCCTTAAAAAAAATCTTGGCAATTAGTTTTGCAATGAGGCATTTTGAAAACAAACAAAATCCTATGTGATTCCACAATGAAGTATCATGGATTTCATTTTCAAAATTACTGCACAATTTTTTCACACACACACACATACACAAAGTGTCTCTTTTTCCTTAGAGGCTAAGACATGGTCTCTCTGAAGCTTATCTCCACTACTTTGTTAAGTCTCAAACAGAGCGAGACAGATTTGTGACTGCTGTTTCAGCTCTCAGAAGATGCTTTTTATGAGTTACTTTGAGTGTTGCCTGCTGAAACTCATCCAGCCATCCCAGCTCTAAAGCAACGGTTATCTCACAGCTTTTCTTAGTTTCATTTTGTTTTTGCTTATATAAGTGGATATCCAAAATTCGGCTTGGCCATGGAAATGATAACTTTTGAAACTTAATACTTAAAAACAGTCTTCGTATAGGAGAAGCAATCAAATGAATATAACACACACACCGAATACAAAAAGTACTGGCATCTTCCCCTACCTGAGGAAACAAAAACTCTAAATATTGTACATATTCAATACAAATTTGAATGAACTTGTATTATCTTGTATTGTGAGCTAATTAATAGAAACACCAACTTTTAAAGTATTTCTTTTGAGTCATTTAACTTTCATCGTTTGTGGGGAAATACGGCTAAAAAAGGAATTTGCATGCCCAGGAAACTCAAAAGAAGGGTACATTTTTCTCTTTTATTTTTAACAAAAAATAATTGCTTAAGAATATCATTATTTTTTTCTGAAAGAATGAGGGCTTAAAGGATTGCAGAGACTTTTCAAAATAGCAACATCTCTTGGGCTCTGGCTTCCTCATATTTCCATTTTTCTTATTCTAAATGTACCACTCTCCATTAGTTATTGATCTCCTTGCGAGTCATAACAACTCATCTTCTGCAGCCAACACCCATGCCCAACTGTCATACTATACTTGCAAAGCAGATGCTATGCAAGCCAGGTAAAACAAGGGAAAATAAGGTTCTCAGCTTGTAGCATGCAAAAATTCACTGAATCCCCCTTTTTCACCAGGGTATCCTTCTGCCTTGTGTCCTCCAGTTTAAGCACTGGGTTTACTCTCTCTACTGAACAAATGCGGTTCTTGAGCTGTTCAAGGTAGACAAGGGAATCAAGGGATATAGCTGCTCTTTACCAGAAATTTGACAAATTCTCTCCTTCACGCCTACTTCCACAGCTACCTGGTATTACTAATCTTGAAATTTGAAGTAGATTCAGTAGTGCTAATCATGGTACTTCTTGGGTCCAGTTCATAATTCAGTTTTTTAGGGGCTGCTCAGTCCAATCTCATAGAGCCATCTGCTTTTCAGCTTCCGACATTTTATTGTTTCCTGTCTTATTCTCTTTGTTCTTTTAAGCTTAAGGCATTCAAAAAATCCTGCTGCTTTCATTTTCGTGGCAATTCAGGCCAGGATAGAAGGATATGCTTGCATTCAGCCTGACATTTTCAAATGAAAGTCTCACTTTACTAATTATGAAAATAAGAATTTCCACATCTTATTTGTGCTAATACTTAAGAACATTTCTATTTTCTTTTCAAAAGATTAAATAGAAGTAGACAATTTATTTGTAGGTGTGACTTTTCTTTCTTTGATCTACATTCCAGAAATAAACTTGAGCTTGATTTGAAGTTCAACTGTAATTTAAGTCCTGTTGCATAAATATATTCTTTAGTACCCTCACTATTCAGTCAGCACACCGGGGAGCAAGATATAGGGCAAACAAAACCAGCTGTGGTTTCCTGTAGATATTTATTTACTAAAAATTCTAGAGACTATTAAAATTTGCATTTTTAAATTCAATTTCTAAATTCTAACATGTAGTCTTGCCCATGAGTAGCATTGCTCTTACAACTTACACTTGTCAGTATTTTATAGACAAATGTAATATAAAACCAAATTATTTTTTGATACTGTTGGGGGCTCCTGTCAATAAATGATATCACACCCTACTGCCATTACTAACTAAGAAACTAGTTTTATTTTTAATACATCACGTATAAATCAACAACTATTCATCTTTTTGTAGTCACAGATACTTCAGATAAAAGACAGTTCTCTAACAAAAAAACAACAGGTGTCCAGAAAAACTGGTTCTTACCACATTTGACTCTCAAGAGTGGTAACAGAAAACTGGTAAGTTAACATCAATAATATATTCCAAGTACAAATACATTTATTATACAACTATTAAGGAATACTAAAGACTAGTTGCTTCCCAAATTCTCAGAGACCATTCCCCAGATCATCTAAATACAAAAATTGGTTAATTAGATTTGTTCCTGAATAATTGTTACAACTGACATAGTTTATGCCTTTGAATTTCACATGAAAATTTAAAAGAAATAAGGCCAACAAATTGTTGAAATATACCTACAAGACCACATTTAAAAGTTATTCAGTTGCTTGTTTCTAGCCATAAGATTCCATTACTTTTATCTTACAACCCATGCCTGCAGTTTGGGTCAAATAAACTGCAAGAAGAAATCACAAAAACATTTCGTTTGGTTATACCAGAAGTCAATTCTTGTTAATGCTCTATTAAGCATTTCAATTAGTCGTTATGTTTACTTTTAGTTTTATAAATTAATCTTCTCTACATATCTAAATATACATTTCCTAATGAGCTTTAATATTCAAGGAGATAAATATGAGAAAATGCTTTTAAACTAATTATAGAAATAATCGTATGTAATCTGCAAATGCTGATCAAAGTATATTATTTCAGTAATGCCAACACTGGGACAATACTGCTTTATTTGGTTGAAAATAATGATTTGACTTTATGATAATGTTAGGTTTTATCCTATGTACACAGAGAGTAATACAACATTAAAATCCTAAGCTACAGGAATTTAGGAGTAAAATACTGTATAATTCCACTAGCTACTTATTATATGGTCCTTTATTTTCCAATTTCTGATTAAGCTTCCTGATTTTAAACCATAAGGAAAAAGACCTAAACAGTTAGACTTAAGTACTACTTAGTTAATTCATTCCTTGCCCAAGTTCAAGCTCTAAGCATCTCTTATCTGACTTGTATAACAGCTCTCCAGCTTTTCTCAACATATCCAGTCTTCTTACTCTCATGTTCATACCCTATCTAGTAAGACATTGCTGTTTGAAACCTTTCGGTCAGTTTTCATATTCAACAGAATAGCTGCCCAAGTTCCTTAGCATCCTAGACAGGACCTCCATGGCCTACTTCTTGACTAACTCTCCAGCCCAGAAACTCAACAATCAGAGATTCATGCACTACAGAAACACTTAACTACTCAGGAGTGATAACGTTAGCTCACTGAAAAATTGTTCCCTTGAGTCCTCCTCCACGAGTAATAACCCTCTCCCTCCATCTTCTCTTTTCCTGCTAACTGCTAATGATCCTTCAATTCTGTGAAGGTGCCACTCTCTCTAGTAAGTTTCTATGACCCGTTTCCCCTACCCTAATAAACATTCTCACACCTAAATTCGTCAGGGTCTTGCTAACATTAGGCATCCCGATTGTGCATTCACAAAACTCTGGGCATCTCTCCATCACTACATACATTACTACACTGTGTTGTAAATGTATTACTTTGCACCAAGGGAGCCTTGAGTCTTCATGAAGTCAAGGAAAATGCTTTGTTTTCCCTGTTACTAAATGCTTAACAAGCAGGACCTGTGACTTCATTTGTTCGACACAATGTCTGTGAAGATTGAACCATATTGTTACATGTCTCAGTAGTTCATTCCCTTTTGTTGCTGAGTAGTATTCTATTGAGTGAATATGCCAGAATGTATTTAATCCAATCATCTGTTGATGGACATTTTTTTATTTGTTTTCTTCTTGTTTTTGGCTATTAGGAACATTGATGTAGGACTCTTCACAGTTTTTTTTTTTTTTTTTTTTTTTTTCCCTCTTGGTTGAATATCTAACAATGGTATTAATGAATTGCAGTGTAGCTATATGTTTATATAAAAAATTACTAAACTGTTTCCAAAGTACATTTTATACTTGGACCAGCAATGCATGAAAGTTCCATTGCTTCATACCCTTGCCAGCCTTGGGTATTGTTAGTCTTTTTAACTTTGGTCATTCTAGTGGGTGTGAAGTGGTTTTAATTTGCATTTCTCTAAATAACTAATGAGGTTGAGTATCTTTTCAAGTGCTTATTGATTATTCCTGTATATTCATCTGCCTGCTCCAATCTCTTACCTCATTTTGAAAATTGGACTGTCTTATATATTGAAAAAACAAAAACAAAAACAAAAACTTTGCATATTCTGAAAATACACAGTTTTGTCGGGTGTGTGCATATATTTTTTTTCTCCCAGTGTATGACTTGCCATTTCATTTAAAGATCAGATATATTTAATTTTGGTGAAGTACAATTTATTTCTCAAATATTATTTATTTTCTTTTCTTATCTAAAAGTTTTTCTTTAAACTATTTAATAAACACACAGATTTCTTCTAAGGGAAATCTATAATTTTGATGAGAATGACTCTAACAACCACTAAGCCTTTGGCACCAAGCAGTGTGATAATCATCACAGTGAACCCCACTTTTAATTATCATCTCTACCTAAAAAATAAGAACACCTAAACTAGAGTTTAAATAACTTACTCAAGGGCACAGAGCTAGTAAGGGACAGAGTGGGGATTAAGTTTAAGTCTGTCTAACCTGGAACTTCCTGCTCCTAACCTTTACTGCCTTTATAATTTTAAACCCAGGTGGTAATTAAACTGGGGATTTTAAAGATCACTGGGATTTTTAAAGATCTAGAAGTCTTTTTACTCCTAGTACAGGTCATGGTAAATGTTTTTTGAATGAACATAAAATTTTGATATAATTATATATGTCCCAACAGGCTGCTCGTAAATTGGCACTCCAAAAATTTGGGGAAAATATTCCAATGATCATTTTTATATTATAAAATACAGTTTATACATGGTATGTGGGTGGTATCTGCTCCATGTAGTCAGTGATGGAAATTCTCTGGTTTTCTGTATTGCTCTGAATAGTTGGAATAGTTACAATTTAAAAAGATCAATCCATAATGAGAAGTGTTTTCCACATTATGTAGATTGAACTATTGTTTTTTAACATATGGCTAATTAAGTCTGGCAGAAATCAGAATCCATGTTTTTCCTCTGACAAAAAATTTGGCCTCAAGACTTAGCTCAAAATGAATTACCTCATTCTTCCAATCAGTAAATAAGACTTCTCAATTTGCTAATTTTTTTCAATCATATATCATTGACCTAGAATACTTAAAACTGAAATATGTGCACATATTATAAGAACTCAAATTTTTGAATGAATGCTAAATTAGGTTGCCCTTCACTGAATTTATATGTATTTATTTTGCTCTCTTGTGTCTTTCTCCTCATTCACCTTCATTTCTTTCATTCCCACGTCACCATATATGAATATTGTATATTCTTATGCTCATCCAATTTTCATAGACGACCAGAGCACAAAGCTCTGGAAACACAGTATAGCATGCTTAAAGATGAATTTATCTTCAATCTTCAACTCATAAAATGCCCTATATTGTTCCTAATAATAGTCTCTAATGGCATAGTGGCTGATTCCATCACTACACTTAAGCAAAACATAAATTGTTGCTAAGGACTAATAATTTGTGAAAATGCTACTGCTCCTATATTTTTGCAAATTATATGTTTTCATAATAATTTACTAATGGGGTTATTTAATGACCTGATAAAATTAACTCCTTTTCAAAGCAATTAGTTGTAACCTGTGTATAACTTATAGTTGGACAAACTGGCTCAAATCAGCTTTGTGTGGTTTTATTTTTATATTCTTAAAGGACTAATAATGTTTTAAGTCTCCTAGAATATCCATTAAATAAATAATCACTAATTTCATTGTAAGAAGTTGAAGAACTATTTATTTTCTTTTAATTATAAACATAAATTTTGTTTTAATTATAAATAAACAATAAAAATCAATGTTCAATAAAGATATCATTCCTACTTGTTTCCTCTATTATAATAAAATGCTTCATCTTATTCTTTTTTTTGGTTCCACCCCATAAAAGTAAACTGGTATTAAGACCAACTATAAATGTAAAATTAATTAAGTAATAATTTAATGTTCTTTGTCTATATTCTACTTTGTTACACAGTTTCTTTTCCCCACTTAACATTTGCTGTTGCGTGTATTCCTGGAGAGGAGCTATTGTTCTCCCTTTATCTTTCTCTCTCCTCTTCCCTGAAAAGCAAAGTGAACTCACTTGGCTGACATGCTTCATCTTAGAATTTTTTCCATCTTCGCCAAATTATTTCTCTATCTATGAGGAAAAAAGTATCCTAACAACCGTCAAAAAACTAACACAACTGCCTCTATTCTTCTCTTCTAGTCTCCTGTTGCTTTTCCCCCTTCTTCCCCTTAAATAAAATTTCAAAGTTTTGCTTTCCATTTATTTCTTTACCTTGCCATAAATGTCTCCATATTTCTCTATAAAAACAATAAAAACTTTCTCACCTCTCGTCAACCCTTAAGCCATTACACCACTGCTTATTTCCCCATGATTATTGTATTGGATGCTCTGGAATGGTGATAAACACAAGGCTTGGATTTCTTGAGAACTTTGGTGACTTTAGGCAAGCCACTTACCCACTCCTAGTATAGCTTCTCCAGCATTACAATGGGTGTAATTAATACATATTTTCTGGGATCATAGTGTGGTTTGAATGAGATTCAATGAGATCAGGTGTGCAAAGTCCCTAACACATAGTAGGTGTGCAAAAAATGTTGGCAAAACTCTCAGGCATTGATGGCTAAAAGCCACTCTGATATTTACAATGTGG
Source organism: Spilogale gracilis (assembly GCA_004023965.1). Classification (NCBI taxonomy): domain Eukaryota; kingdom Metazoa; phylum Chordata; class Mammalia; order Carnivora; family Mephitidae; genus Spilogale; species Spilogale gracilis. The sequence goes on from PITA01000469.1 coordinate 272,540, forward strand.
CAGATGTTGAAGTGTGATTTATTTGCATTATGAGGAGAAAAACTCTCAGAAACACAAAGTGTACTTGCTAGAATAGTTGTTTTTTCTTACCTTTCTCAAGCTTATCAAGGTACTGATAGAGCTTTTAATGCTCTTTCAAAAGGCTCAACAAAGGTACCTCCCACAACATAAATTCAGGACCCTGAAATAAAGCTGCATTTCAAAATAATCCTCACAAAGTAATCATGAAACATCCACTAGCCTGATTAATAGATATTTACAATCTCCTGAATGACTTGGCTTAGGACTTTTGTTCATTTCCATTGTAACCATATGAGGAAAGCTCACATCTATGATAAAAAGCCCATGTTTAACTGTTCAGTGTCATGCCACTCATCTACACTGGTGAGTGGAATTATCAGGAACACAGTAAGAATTCGCAAAGGATACCAGATTCCCTTTAGCATCCCATTATAAATAAAAAGGAACTCTCCACAAAAGCCAATTAATTAAGAAAAGTGTGCATCACTTTTCAGCTAAAAGTATGTGGTTATAATAGCAGATTGGAGCATTGTTAGAGAATTAGTTCTTTTTTAAAATAGAAATAAAAATCAGTGTAATTTTTAAAATTGAGAATATTTAATGAATGCCATTGGTTAATAACATTATATATTGTTAATGGAATTCTGTAAAAGCTACAATGTTGGGGGTGGAAAATTCAGCATAACATAGAATCAGTGAGGACTGACTTTAAGTTTCTGTAATGCATAACACATATTTTCTTTTCAGACAACAGAGGAAAAATTTATTTAACTATGATGGTGGCAAAAAAGTTAATTTGAGTCTTATTTAATAGTTGTAAAATTAAGAGAATTTTTAAATGTGTTATGTCATATACCTATGGTGATAAAATATATAGAAAGCCTGGAACAATCCTCCAACAAATGAAAAAGAAAGAAGTTTTGGCAAAATTGATTATTATTATATTATTATTTGCAGAAGAACTTCACTCTGGTTACAGGGGAAAAGGAATAAATTTACATCCCACTTTATATGATTAAATATCTCTATGGAAAAAAATCCAGTCATGTTTATAAGCTGTATATTATATTAATACTTATTAAGGAAATTTGACTTTTTAAGAGCCCCAGATAAAATTTTTTAAAGTATAAGATTTTCTTCCCCAAGTATCCCTTCTAAATATACATTTATTATGCCACATTTTCTTTTGAAAGGTTGATTTTCATGTACTTATTGAGTATTCCAAACTGACTTAACACCAACATCTAATAATTCCAAGTCCACTCCTTAGTAAATAATACCGAGGTTCAATGGTGTTCAAGAACACTGGCTCTCTACTCAGGAATATGTGGATCAACCAAGAAATCAAAGAAGAACTGAAACACTTCATGGAAACCAATGAGAATGAAGATACATCAATCCAAAACCTATGGGATACAGCAAAGGCCGTTCTAAGGGGAAAATTCATAGCCATCCAAGCCTCACTCAAAAAAATTGAAAAATCCCAAATACACCAACTCTCATTACACCTTAAAGAACTGGAAAATCAACAAAAAATTAAACCAACCCCCCACACAAGGTGGGAAATAATAAGGATTAGAGCAGAGATGAATGAATCAGAAACTAGACATACAGTAGAATGCATCAACGAAACTAGAAGCTGGTTCTTTGAAAGAATCAATAAGATCGATAAACCATTGGCCAAACTAACCCAAAAGAAAAGGGAGAAGACCCAAATTAACAAAATCATGAATGAAAGGGGAGAGATCATGACTAACACCAAGGAAATAGAAACAATCATCAAAAATTACTATCAACAATTATATGC